>JBBBDQ010000821.1:1450000-1722500 GCA_037127315.1 Ascarosepion bandense
TGAATGTGGATTATGTGAATGTGTCTCTCGATTTGACCGATTAGACTTTAGACTTAGAAGAATCTGGTGTGTAAGTGTGAAATTGTTGATTAATGGTATTATCTGTTGGAATGTACGTTTTATCGGTCGGGTATATCTTTTGGTTAGAATTTCTAAGATCGCGGCGTGTTGACTGTTCATATTTATGGTTTGCTATCGTTTAATTGATTTATGTCTGCTGTTAGTGGACCTAATTCATGTATTTACTTTGATCCTGTGTCTAGATTTACACTTTGGGGTTTCTTAGATAGATGTGATAGGTGTGGGGTGCTTTTTCTTTCCAATTTTGATTTTTTCGGTATGGAATACTTTTTTATTCTATCGGGTTTTTTTAAACATATTTTTTTTATTTTATATTCAAGTTTGGAGTATGATATCTATTTAGGCGAAGTTATTTCAAGAACTCTGAATTTGTACTTTTTAGGAAGTAAATGCAAAGATTAGCGTTCTATCAGTTTTTTGTTTAAAGTTGTATGTTTAATCTTAATTTAAAGTTTATAGGGTCGGTTTTTTTTCTTTTAATTTTTTTAATATTCTTTTTTCAATAGATTATCGTTTGGAATCCTATTTATTTCTTTTAATTTTTTATATATCTTTTATTTATTTAGATATTTTTGCGGGCATTAGATCTTACTTTAAGTATTTATTACATCGATTTTTTATATAGCATTTTTCATCTTTTATAATAATAAAAATATCTATTGAAATTTCCAATACTTTTTAGTGTGATTGTAGGGTTAAATCTTACGTGCGCTTACAGTTTATTTTTGTGTATGACATAATTATTCTGAAGTCGTATATTTAATCTTGATTTTAATTTTGATTTTGATTCTTTTTCAAGTTTGGGAGCCATTTGTTTAATTTTGATTTTTCTAGTACGGAATATTTTTGTATTTAATTAAGGTTATTGTGTTAAGTAAGGTTATTGGTGTAGGCGTTAGTGATAGACCTTCCTTTAACGGTTTATTGGATCGATTTTTCTATAGCATTCTTTATCTTGCATAATGGGAATATCTAATCAAACTCTTAGTATTTCTTAGAATGATTGTAGGGTTAAGGTCCTTAATGTGCTTGCAGTTTACTGTGGTTTCGTGTCTCTGATTTAAGAGGTTGTTACTATTTATATATTTAAGGATCTCTATTTTTTCTTGAAGGCAAAGAAAGCATGGTTCTTTTATAGATTTTGCTGTTCTTGCTTTGTTGAGAATTTTCCGTTTGACCTCAGGTGTTTTATTTTCTTTTTTTAATTTCCAAAAGTGTTTGGAGAGAGATGTCATGTTTTGTTTTTCTTTCTTATTGAAGGATGAGAGATGATTGCAAAAGCGCTTTTTAAATACGTTCATGGTATTCCCAATATATATTTTTTCATCTTTAGGATTTTCTAAGCATGAAATCGAACCCATATATATCAGAGATTTCTTCAGGCATTTACAGTTCTACAGTTACAGAGGTTGTTATCATGGGACGGACTTGTATTAGTGTTGGATTTATTTTTGTATGTATTTTCAATATTTTAGCGCTATGCAATTTGATTATTTTTTCTAGATTATTGGAACTACTATAGCTTTATTTTATGGTATTTCTATTAAAGATTTTGCTTAGAGGGTTATTCTTGGGAAAGTGCTTCTCTACTAATTTAAGAAACATATGTCCCAGCTTGAAATTAACTGATTAGTTGAATTGAGGGTGATACCATATTATTTTCCTGCTTCTATTTATGCTTTTTTGACTTTTGGATTTTTCCACAAACTGATTTTTGATGATTTATACCCGCTTTCATTAAGGATTCTATTATAAATTACCTTGTGCTTATCAAATATCTCTTTGTTAGATGAGTGTGTGCTAATGCGACTTTCAACAGATGATGGGATGTGCTTAATAATGGATGGTGGGTGTTTAGAGTTGGGGTTTATACATATTGGGTTAGCGTTGTTTTTCATGTAACGTTGGAAAGTGTTCGATACTAGGTCTAATGTTATGTCTAGAAATCTACTTGCTTGATGTTGTGGTTAATTACTACGTTAAGGCCAAAGGATTTAAAAACTCTATGGATTAATTTTCTGGTTTTTATCAACCTTACCTCCAGTAGATTTATCAATTATCATCAGTCCGTGGTCCCTATACAGTCCTATTCTGCTCGTTTCTATTTCCTTATGTGCAGTTAAGTTGCACAGTAATGATATTCCGGTTAGATCCGAGGCTTCTGAAGAATCCAGTACACCCATGGATAAATCAAAGTTCTCTTTTGAGTTCTTTGTCCACTGTTCGTTGTTGTAGATTATCACTGATTTCATGCAGTTCCGGATAATTCTGATCTCATCCTCTGTGATGTCCGATAGAACTCAGCGAACTCCAAGGCAAGGCTGAATAGGTTCACCGAGATTGATGGGTAGAAGTCCACAATGTCAAATTGCAAAAAAGTGGCCTTATTCTTTACATCAATTTTTTCAAACCACTCGATTACGTCTACCGTACCTTTCCACTGCGTTGGTATATTTTTGTTTTTTATTTGTTGGTTGATTCTTTCCAATATTGTTTTACTTATCCTACCTATTTCGGATTTTGTGAGGTTAATTATTAGATGTGGCACAAGAACAAAGATATGGGGCACCCAGTGAGGATCGACGCACTACCCACTTGTAACAGGTTCTAGCTAGAGAAGCTTGCTAACCATTACAACATCACAAGGTGCCCACTAATAGATCGATCGTTAGAAGTATCAATCATTTCACACGATTTTTATATAATTCTTCCATTAGCTGAAAAATAAATTTGTTGTAGAATATAGATAAAACTTACTTCAGGGGAACATGTATATGAAAACTGCAGAGTTTCTCTTTCTTTTCTTTTTTGTAAAATATAGGTTGGAAGTATTCATAGTCAAGTTGTTCATCCTAGAAATAACTTGCATTTTTACAACCTTACATAATCTCCCAATTTTCTCGGTAGCCATTCGGCTAGACACACTGTTTTCTCTAGATGATTTTCGCTTATAATTTATCACTTTTTAATGCGTTTGTCTGCTTGCCACTTTCTTATAATGTGTTTTGTTATATATATGTGTTTTTGTTATTATATATATATTTCATTGTATTCTGCTCTTTGTTGATCTCACTGTGAATTGTTTTTCACTAAAACACATAAGTACCGTTACTAAGAAACCGTATTATCGATTTCAAAACACGAGGTTCCCTAACAGTATTTAGATTAGGCTGAGTGTCTAGATCATAGTCAATTTTCTGGAAAAATTATAAATCATGACTCATGGAGCGGCTTGTTTCATTAAAGAGGCATTTAGACAGAATCATAGTCAACAAAATTATATTAATGAAAACGGAGGTAAACAAAATTTGATATTTGGACCTGATAGTATGTGATCACTCGACATTTCTAAAGTTTCTGAGGTCAGCGAAAATCAAATAAATCTTACACGGCTGATGTAGATCTACTAGATGTTTCAAACTACTCATGTTCCTTAGCCAATTTCTTTTTCGCATAATGAATGATATTCTGGAAATTTTAATAAATTGTAACTCATAAAAGTTGAAATGTTAGTTTGATTTAAATTTGAAGAAACAGGCATACTTAAATGTAAATAATTTTGCAGGAAAAATGTCAATATAATTTCTGTTAATAGACTACCTATTTTAAGCATATATTTTTAAACTGACTATGAATTAATCTTTAACTGCTTGAAATCATGCTTACTCTCATGAGAATATTAAGAAAAATACAATATTACATTTAAATTTAGAACGTATTATACAATTGCTTTAAATTGTCTTTCTCGTTCAAGAAAAAATATTAAATTATCATATTCTATTCCTTTCTACATAAGGAGTAAACATGTTTTTAAAAATCTGACCACGAAATACATATTCTACAGGTTATCGGTGCGTTGATAGCTAGACAGAGCTATCAACGCACGTTAAACGGCCAGCCAATGTCGTATATCACATAGTACAGCATAGACGACAATTAAAAAAATTCACTTGTATCCTAATCATCTTCAAAATTTGCTGTGTCTTTCGCAATAGGAACACTCACAAGAGAATAACTTTTACCGGAAGTTTATTGCAGTAACTACCCATTAATTGTTTATGTATTCAGTTTTGTTTGCGAATGAGGGAATATTTTGCAAGAGATGGACTATTTATACAACCAATAATTTTTGGGTGAATCAGAATCTCCACTGTGCAAGAGCAGTTTACAACTAGTTACTTTGTTTTGAAGACATTTAAATATATTCTAGAGCGTACACCCCTTCTAATACAAAGATGATGCACAGGCATGACAGAATTCTAGCACATTTCAGTTGCAATTTTCATGATGCATTCTCTGACATTTACTATGAAATATGTAAAAGTAGGGCAGGATCCGTCACATAGCCTGCACGTCCGCCGACGCTATGGATATTTAAACAGAAAAAGATACATTTTCGCGTACATGAATATTATTTATGCAACACCCTGTTACTATATATATATATATATATATATATATATATATATATATATATATATATATATATAATTATGAATTACATGTATATTCCAACTCGGAAATTTCTATGTTTCTAAATAGAATCTCGTCAACAGGCAATGTTGAATGTTGGTTGTGAAAATTGATTTACATTTAAATACAAAAAAAAACAACGGTTTGCTATTTATATATGTAGGAAAATATAAAATCTATATGTGTTTTTCTTTAAACTACTCAGAAAAAAGATTCACATTACAATTTGGACATTAGCTTATACATACATACTTTTTTATTACTTTTTTCATTTTCTTTTTTTTCTCTCTAACGTTCAGAGTATAAACCTATCTTTAATCTAATTTTAGGTAAATTTATTTACTCAAATTCATATGTAGTAAAACATTTTATATTTTATACTTTTGCCGGTATAAAATCTTTTAATAGATCTGAATTTGAGTAAATAAAATTTTGTTTCGCCGTTGCTGAAAAAGCGAAGATTTTCTCGTAGAAATGGATTTTCAACAGATTTAAATATCGAAAATATTGTTTTATTTTTTATATTTGTCTCTTTAAATAGAATATAATATTTGTATAGAGCTCTCCAACTTGATCAATTTTAATATGATTGAAAATAATATTAAGATCGGGTTTTTGTGATTTCCTATCTGCCTACCATTCTTTTGGATTTAATATATATATATATATATATATATATATATATATATATTCAAACTCTATAAAAAAGAATTGTACTTGTCGCTTTTTAATAAGCTTAGTAAATAGCGAGAACATTGTGTGCAATTGGAATTAGATAAAAGCAGCTATCTTTCATGCTTCAAGCCAAAAATCGATAGTTAATTTCAAGAGACATAATAGCATCCATTTTTAAGCGGTCCAGATTGTACCTTTCTCTGGATAGAGTAATCTTAAGACGAAAACTAAAATAAAAACCAATCAAAATTTCACGAACAATTTTCGTATCTATCCACACCAGGTAACGTCCGCATATATATATATATATATATATATATATATATATATATATATATATATATTCGTACTTTAGTATTGAGCTCATTACTCTAAAGGTTTTCGTCTTGGGGTTTTCTTCTTTCGAACTCAGCTTTTGCTTTGTTTGTTTCTTTGTTTTTATTCCTCTCTTCCCATTTGGTATTACCTTTTGGGAATGACGCCTAAATTTACCGTTTTGTTAACTGTAGGACTTAATGATTTTAGTAATTATTATCGATACTGTTTTCTTGGTATGTTTTACAATAATAATAATATATATATATATATATATATATATATATATATATATATATATATATATATATATATAATATGTAAATGAGTTATTTTCGGAACATAGGTTTCAAACTTTCGGTATAGTTAGATAGAGGAATTATAATAAATGATTCTTCCGTCACTCTAACGTACCAACAAGTGTTGTTTTTTTTTGAACGCGCCAAATGAATGAATTTTAGCACAACCGAAAATTTCCAAAATTATAGAGGAATTATTAATGGAAATTAAAACATTTTCATCCATGTTTGTATGATCTTATGATGTATTTATATGTGTGATTACATCTGGAAATTATTTCTGATCTTTAATGTAGTATTTTTTGGTCTGCGAACGACATAATGGCTGACTTTTCTTCCTGGTATAGTCTGACTAAATCAGCACAATTTTTATATTTTGGCTATGTTCTTTATACTGCAATTTATATAAGAAGTAATCGTAAATCTAAATGTGAATTGGAAAACCGCAACACTTGTAACAAATTACCTAGACATGTGTAGAAACTAAAATTGAAAAATATATGCGACCTTAATGTAACTTGGAATAAAGTTCGTAGAATTCCAATTGTGTGTTCGTTTTTTCGAAAATCAGTTTTTGTAAATTGCTACCAAAATGTTTATACCTTGGTTGTGAAAATAACTCATCTTCAAATCAAAAGAATATTCAATATTTCTACAATGTAAATATATTCAGCCTTATGAGTCGATTAACTCAGCCAGAAATTTAAAAAAGGGTTACTGTACCACTTGGAATTCGATTCAGATGCTTCATTGCCAATATTCCTTTGTCTTTGATTGATATTATTAGCACAGTGCAGAAGATTCGAAAAAACCTGGAAGATAGTCATATTCAATAAATGCTTCATGGAATTATGTTTCCATTTATTTTCCTTCTGAGCATTCTCACCTAACCTGGATGCCTACATCAAATTCCTTGTGTTGATTTTGTACTACTGGGTCAATTGCGTGGTTTCTAGAAGATTATATATCTGGCAAAAGGACACTGCACTATCCCACACAAACAGAAATACCCGTATAATTTCAGACCACAACCGCCTTGATTATTATGTGTGAGGTGCAGTTGAGTGAGAAACCAGTAACACTCCTTGTACCACCAAATATGAACATAATGCGACCTTTAATGTGTGTTTAATACTGCCCTGAAGAAATGCAGAACATTCTAATATAATCTGGCGGCAGTGGTTGAAGCCAATGGCATTATTATTGAATAAAATTAGTCTTTAGTATTTGAAGGCATGTTCAGCTCCCGTGACGCCACCTGTCCCAAGTCGTATTCGAATCTACATTTCTATTGTACAATGTCCGTTTCATGGAGATGGCAGACCTACTGCATGGGCAATCGCTAATCTTTCAGAAAAGCATACCTAAGCCTGCACTCTGGAGAAGACGCTCCAGCGTTCGCTGAACACGACAGAAAAACATGGGAAGCAACAGTCTACTGATTACAGGATTCCGAATGTTGTTCTCAACGGTGAACTGGTCAAAAGAGACATGAGGGCGATGAACTTGGACACCGATAGCCAGGATGGCGTCACCAATGATTACTTATGTGAAAGACGAGATTTACACGGAAGGCTGTAGCGGGAAAGGAAAAAAAACAGAAGATTGAAACCGCAAAAAAGGGTGCTTAATAGAAAAATAACAAGATGACGTTATTAAAGGAGAGCATCATCAAATGCATTCGATGAATTCGAAAGTATTAATTCCTGGTAGCCCTGTACATTACAGATGTTCTACCACTATCAGCAGGTTTAGGAGAGAATAAAAAAATATTGAAGAAGAAGGAAATGATCAATAGGATGACAAAGCTTGTCAGATTAGCTGACAGAACAGAAAATATGCTATTTGGCGGTCGTATTCGAAATAATTACATTAAAAAATATAAATAAAAAAGGTATAGAGAATTATTACATTTAATCTAGTTTTAAATTTATTTATATCAGAAATCCTAAGTATTGAAGCCATCTTGGGTTTATTTCTTATTTCATTTCCTAAAATTTTTCCTAATTTGAATATTCATTAAAATAATCGTATCTTCTATTTAGCAATAGTATTTAGTTATATTATAGATTTACTTCACCTTCATTCATACCTTTCAATTCTTGACCTAAATTTTTAAAATAAGTTATGTTGATATTTACATTCATCGGGACCAGTTTTGGATTGAAAACTAAAAAAAAATATGAAAAATATGTGAAAAATTCGGATGATTTCTGACACCAGTTTTTCTATATACATTTTTTAAATGTATCTATATCGACTTACGCCTTTAATTGGCAACTTGTCTTTTCCGTCAGCTAATCTGACATGCTTTTTCATTCCTCTTTCTCTTTTTCCTCTTCCACTATTTCTTTTTTCTTTCACTTCTTCTTTTCCCTTCTTTAATTTCGTTTTTTCTCTACTCTTACTTCCTTTTTCTTTACACAGACACACACTCAAAAAGGTAATGACATTTTACCATAATGATTATGAGCGCCTATGATGCGAATGTTGAAATGGCCAGACGATCTTGGAAAATTTCAATATTTTTATTTCTCATGAATATTGTCTCTGTATACAGATATTTTTTAAAACATTAAGCCCTCTACTTGATCGGTTTAAATATTCAAAATATGATAATTAGTATTAATAATGTTTCTTACAGATTTTCCCTTCAAGCCGCTTACTTTATATCTGTGTAAGAGTCTGTGTGTGCGTGTGTGTGTGTGTGTAAAGAAAAAATTGCGAGACCTGAAAATTTTGTTGAATGTGTAGATTTATTTTTGTTATTATTATTAATAGTATTCTCTTTTTGTATGATATATTACGTGTGTATAACGTTATTTGTGCCGCTACAAGTGTTTCGAGTCTAAAGTTGGCTCTCTTCAGCGGAATAATCTTGTAGCTTTACATATCAGGGTCCGTTTGTTTTTCTGATGGCCAAAAATCGTGTATAAATAGATGAGCGGTTCGCAAGTCAGAAACTTCCTATGCGCGCGTATTTGTTTATTTTTTTTTTTGTTGTTTTTTTTTTTCATTCACGCTTGTTAAATCTCTTCCATCACCTTTCGTTGGAAAGAAATAGTTTTACATTGAATTGAAAATTCTAGAACAACGACTACTCCTGCATTGAATATATATATATATATATATATATATATATATATATATATATATATATATATATATATATATTAAAATCACAAACGGAAACATCTCGCAAGGGATCCCTTTCGCCAACAACACATCAACAGAAAACCTTTGGTAGTGATCACAGAAAAAACAAAAAATATTCACGTGTGCAAAAAGGGAAATCAGCCATCGGCCAGCCCCTGTTAGATAGACTAGCTTGTGCCAAGATCTACAAATGTGATTGGTTCAGAGTGCTACACTGAGCCGACTCTAGTAACCATTCAAGGATTCTGGAGTATTTCGCTCTTTCACCTATTTATTTTTGTACATATTTTTGTACATATTTTATCTAAATGTATATATTTAATCATTTCCCCTCGATTTTATCCCCCTCGCTAATTGTTTATACGCCTCTGTTCCCCACTTTTTATACACGCGAATATTTTTTTTCAATACCAACGGTTCTCTCCTGATATGTTGATGGCGAAAGGAATCCCTTGGGAGATGTTTCTGTTTGTGATTTTAAAACAATTTACAGGGTATTTTTAGCGTAAAACACACACACACACACACAGACACACACACACACACACACACACACACACACACACACACACACACACACATATATATATATATATATATATTTGATAGTAATGTTATTAATATGTTCTCAAAGCACTTCCTCCTTAAAGGGTTATGTTCTTTTTCTATTAAACTGGCATTTAGGAATTCTAAATTTTGAACCATACTATTTCGATGTAATACAAGAGAGTTTGGACGTATGTCCAAGCGTATTTTATGTTCGTAAATCTGAGCGTTTAGAATTCGTGATATTTCACCAAGATATATGTAAATGCACTGTAGACATTGAATTTTATAAATCCCGAAATTAAAATCGATGTTTCGGTGTTTCTTTTTTATCTGATAATATCACCAGTATTTGTGGTGAAGTAGATATCAGCTTCCTACGAGAAATCGGAGCACCGAGTTCGAATTTCAGTTGAATTCGTTGAGTTCACTTACGCGCAAATTCCTATGGAAAAGGTATTATTCATTCTCTTCATTCTAGCTGTGGTTCAAATAACTGCACAGAACTAGCTTTAATAAATTGGCATGTCCACCAGACTATCTCAGAATATAATAGCAATCTTTAGAAGAAAGTTCTTGTACCCAGTCAGTCATATCACTTTCGAGACCTGATAACCCAAAGGTGTATCACGTACGGCCCTAAACTGACGTACTGAATTGTTTATAGATTTTCAGCTTCTATTTT
This sequence comes from Ascarosepion bandense, assembly GCA_037127315.1. Lineage (NCBI taxonomy): Eukaryota > Metazoa > Mollusca > Cephalopoda > Sepiida > Sepiidae > Ascarosepion > Ascarosepion bandense. The sequence continues at coordinate 1,460,231 of JBBBDQ010000821.1, forward strand.
TAATTTGTTAATATATATTTTCTCTGCGGGAATGCTTGTGTCTTTAACAAATATTTCTCCCTGTATCATGAGTGTGTCATAGTCTACATTTTAGTAGATAGGGATAACTTTGAATTTACCTCCAGTTTATTCATGTAAATGTTGGGAAACGTACAATTTACTGTTATTGGTCAGTTAAATATTAGTTCTTTTCAGAGCTACTCTTTTATTTAGGCATTGTGTAGCTCCCACGTTTACGGCTTCTCGCACTTTTTCTTTTAGACTAATATCTCAGGTTGGAAAAACTGGTATTTTTGTTATATATATATATATATATATATATATATATATATATATATATATATATCCTAGATAACTTTCTTTTTACAACAACATGTTCATTTCTATCATACATCTCATCTATTATTAACGCTTTAAGAATGTATCACTGACTTGACTTATTCTTGTATATTACTTGAATTCTATAAAGACATGCTTGCTACTAATATACACGCATTTATTATTAGAATTCTTACTCGATTAATCTGAAATGAAAGCTGGAATTATAATTCAGCACATCCTAAAACGGAGTGAATCTTAGTGAGGTTCGCCGTGATAAACTTAAGCTTAATATTATCTGTAATTTATGATAATATTTTTCTAATATTGGTTCTATCACACATACCGTTCTACATAGAAAAACTATATCAAATCAAATTAATCCAACGCGCTATATTCGAGAATGATTGAAGTTTTATAAGACTTTTTCAGATGGTCTCTTTCTTCTCTTGATTGAGCTCAATTCGAAATTCACCAAAAGTGTCATAAAATATGAATATCTGTGCATATTCTAGACGAGCAGATATCAATCAGTAGCGATCAATTAACGTGATCTTTCGTCATAAGATAATTCAATTCTGTGTCTCATAGAAGAAAATCAATACACGGATAATGTCATTAACAATGTCGTAGAGAGAAATATCTGCACGCTATTACTTTGTCTGAGTTTAGCTAACTAACATTAATACTATTGGCTACTTTCTGCCAACTGCAAGTTTAGTTTAATACATACATACATACATACATATATATATATATATATATATATATATTCAACAAACTAAACGATAACATTTCAGTAAATGCGGCATATTTGGTTTTATTTTGAAAAAATAATTAAATAATTTGAAAAAAAATGATTATACAAGATATTCATATTTTATTTTCATCAAAGTCTTTGCCATCTGTCTTAATTATTGTTTTAAAAATTATACAAAAAAATGAATAAATGCTAAACACCACAAGTATTCTTCAAGTACTAAAAAAGCATACTCTAATTCATTTGTCTTCTATACTTATATTTTTATTCAATTCAACACATACTAATTCAATGGGAGATAAACCAAGGGTTGAAAACCAAGTCATTAATTTCCGAAATTTTGTGTTCGTTCTTTTTAACTCAATTTGCAATAATTTTGCACCGTCTTTGTTTAAAAGATTAATCTTATACAATTATACATAAACGCATGATAGAGCATGAATTCCAATAAAAAAATCGAATTAAAAATATGCTTTTTTATTCCTCTCATCTGAATTAAATTTTCGTCCCTATTGGTAACAAGAAGTTTTACCTAGGTTCGGAATTAAAGATGAAAACAAAATATAACTTTGCTAGACAAAATATTCATGAAGTAGGAAAATGTATGGTGGACAGATGAATTAAAATTTTAACTTATTGGTAGTAAGATGAGTATAAAGCTATAACGAAAATGATAAAGAAATTCGTTGTAGGAACTGCAATTTTATTTAAAATATTAGAAATATCAGTTTACGTTTATTTTTAAAATAAAAAAGCAGGATCGTTCCAAAAGCATTGACTGTTTTTCATATATCCTCTGCTGTTTATTCGCTTACAAATAGGTATGAGAAAAACATTACACACACACACACACACACACACACACACACACACACACACACACACACACACACATATATATATATATATATATATATATATATTGGATCTCTTTAAAATAATATTCTTTGTATCTCCTAATAATATTGACACTTTTAGTAACCGTAATTATTGACTCTAACACATATTCTAAATAGCAATTAATTCTCTGCATTGTTTTTAACAATCCTTCTGTTTATTTATCAATTTGTTCATGATTTTGAAGGCACATATCCGTATACTCATAAGCCTAGAAATTTAATTTTTAAATCTTACGTTGAAAATTGTTTAATGAATAAAACTTTTTGTAGAAAGGAATTTCAAGGTACGCCTCTAATACTTCCCATTCATAACTCATACAAAAAACTCTTACTCTCTTACCACTTTATGGTTGATATTTTGGGAAGCTATATATGGTTGGAATTTATGTCGTACTATTTAGGATAAAACCAGTCCGGATAGTTAAACAAGATGGGACAAGAAATACAATATTTTCAATAAAAATATTACCTCAAGCAAGGCTTGTATGCCACTGGTGCGAAGACAGTTTCAGTGATATAAAAAACAAGGTACTGGAGATGTTTAAGGAAAGATAAGAGATAGATGGAAATCAAGTAGACAGTATATGGCAATCGACATTTTATTTAAACCTTTAGAGATTTTAGCTGTCAGGGACGCAAGTAAATGAAACTAAGTTACATAAACTTGATGTGCGAGAAAAGAGAATCTTATAGTAGAAGAGACTTTTAAAATTAAGTATTTCTATGGTAAAATTTATGTTGAGAATAATAACACAAAAGTGCAATATAAACGTAAAAGAATGTGCGTTATGGAGAATATTCAAATGAATTTCATATCTGCTGAATCTGTTAGTTAACTTTGCCATAATTGGGAAGAATCTTAGAAAAATTCATCATGTTCAGTGATTTTAAACCGTTTTAAACAAATGGAAAATTAATTCAGGAAAATATACAAAACAGAGAAGTGCTGAAAAACAAGAATATGTATTATTGCTTTTTCAGCTTGTGGGGCAGTTGGTGTCGACTCGGAACATCAAATTGGGGTACCGATTTCGAATTCCATTTGCATCCCTTGCATTCATTTACGCACAAGTACCATTGGGAAAGGTATTAATACGTCTCTTCCCTCCACTTATGAGTTAAATAATAGGATAGATTGGATTCTATAGCCTTCGCTGGGAACTAGTCTACAGCAGAATGAATGGCAACCTACTGCGGGATAATCCTCTGCCCAATCAGTTTTTTTTCTCTTTCAAGTCCTTATTGCTCAAAGTGTGTATCACGTACTCCACTTTCCTGACTGACTGTAAGATGGTACTGAGGTAATTAGAAGTTCTATCATGATTACGTGTGTCCAAAATTTTAACATTAGATATGCAGCTGACACAATAATGTTAATAGACACAAAAAGAAACTCGCTGAAATTGGTGATGGAAGGCAAGAAGAAATGTTTAAATATCATTTTCCCAAAGAGAGAATACGTGGTTGATAGAATAATTAGCATTCCAACATAGAAGGTATAAATATGAGATATCAAAATCAAACTATTACTATAATTAAAATTAGATGGATAGTGTTTTAACAGGTGGGGAAAGCGTCAAACTGGAATTCCGACTGGGCACTGGGTTTTCAAAAATTGACATAAAAAAACTAAAAATGTATTAAGAAACGTATTATTATCGTTACAAAGAAAATATTATTGAAATGTTATGCAATATAAATCCAACTATATGGATGGGAATTCTGTACAAATTCCACAAAAATGAAAAACAGACAAAATTTATAGACATGTGGTTCTGCAGAATGATGCTTAGGATACCATGGATTGAAGGCAAGGAAGGACAAATGTATGCAACAAATTATCAAACCTAGCAAGATTTTGTAAAAAAAAAACTGAAAAATGTTCAAGAAAAATAACAGAATGGCACATTTTATTACGTATTAGAAATATAAGATACTGTGTAGGGTCATGATGGACCAACTTCCTGAAAAAACAGGATATGATGGAAGATGAATATATGAAAAACAGATATTTTAATAAAACAGGGAAATTATAGAAAAATACAGTTCTTACACGAAACCTTAAATATTAAAAGAATCAATCATAGGAATAATGGCGGTATTAGATTAGAAATTTTTAAATATTATGGAATCAGAGCGCTATGTAATTCTGTTTTCTTAACATTTATTCAATCAAAATTAATTAATACATTAAAAATAGAATTAAAAGTTTAAGTATGCTGGTAAATGAAACTAGTCTTGTTAAAACTGTTCTGGCAGAGAAAGTGTAAATAAGCATCAAGTGAAAGATTAATTCTCTGATGATTGTATGCTTTCTAAAAATATATATATTGATCAAATGATTAAATAGTTTGAATGTTTTCGGGTAACTTTTAATATATCCTATGGCTGATTATAAAACCTCTATAAAAATTATATTTTCTCCATTTGTGAATGTTTCTTCTGTTTAATTCCCAGAATTTAATTGTCGATTTGTAGATCAAACCTTTTGAACTTGAAAGAGTCTACAAAATTTTCACCATATTTGTGATAGCAAAATAAAACATATACAATAATTTCAATATCTGTGTAGTGCGTAAACAGAAGACAAAACGGGCGACATTGAAATTCGATGGTGTATTGGGTTATCGAAATAGTAAAAGTTAATCAAATTATTTTATAAGAAAAGTGCCATGAGTGATATACCCTGACTGCTCAAAAGATTTTCCCACAATAATTTGTTATCGGTTTCAGTGCTAAACTTGTAGTCAACAAATGCTATAGGACCTAATCTGTCCTGCTATCCAATTCTTTTATCTGTGTCAGTTAGTTAAGTGCCAAACGTGATTCACGCATGGGCGATCCTATCTCGAAAGGAATATATCTGACTGGTCAAAAGATTTTCCTGCAGTAGGTAACCATTTTTTTCTGCGATACACTAGCTGCCAACTCAGGTTATAGAACGCAATCAATTCTGTTATTTAATCCATAGGTAAAGGGTGAATAGATTATTTAATACCTTTTCCAGGGACATTTGTGCTTAAGTGAATGCAACAAATTCGACTGGGGATTTAACTCGGCATTCCGATTTCTCGTTTCGTGATTATATTCACTGCGCCACAACGCACCACTTCCATTCAACAAAATTATTAAATAAAAAAAAGATTGTTAGAAACAAAGACATGATTTTAGTTAAATGTGATTTGTTATTTAATAGCAGTCTTCCTATATAAGAGTCTCCAAAAAGATAAAGAAAAGAAATGAAATATGGTTCTATAGAAAAATGCTGAGAATATCATGAACTGAACCATTGAGCAACGATGAAAGTTTCGACGTAATGGAAATGAAAAGGTTCTCTTATATTTAACATCGGCAAGACAGAGCTGGAATTTTCAGGGAAAGAGGCGTGAAAGTTTTGGTAAAAATGTTCAGATTGACGCCCAAAGCACTGAGAAAAACTCAGCAAGACCTTTCATGATTAAATCTGATGGCGGAACAAGGTTTAGCATAGATAACAAAAAGAGAAAATTTTATTAGGAAATACAAACGCCATGAATATTTTTTACAGCCATGATCCCCAACGCCGTGAAGAAACAAAGCACATTGAAACTTAGCTTCATTTTCCATTCTCCATTTCGTAGTTTGAATCTTGTGCTGTTTGTTATACTGACAAATTGAAGTATTGCTTTCTAATTCTTTCTTTATGAAACATCTCTATTCTGCGTGTTTCCTCATATGTATGTTACTAACGATAACCATGTACATTGAGGTTTAGTGTATATCGGATCCGGACGAGAAATCGGAAGGCCGAATTCGAATTCTAGCAATATTCGTAACTTTCAATTACGTGTAAATACGCTTGGGTATTCTCCCCGATGATATTGACTAAATATCAAACTATATTTTGTCCTATAGCCTTTGTTTGTCACCAGACTACCGCATAAAGAATGCAACATTTTCAGAGAAAAAAATATTTGACTAGCCAGTCAGAACCTAAAAGAAACATGATCTATATAAGTTATCTTATCTTATCAGTTATTCGATTTGCAGAAAGAGCAGTGTTCATTTAATTGACGTCTGCGAAAAAATATCAAAGACTGCACTACAGAGTCACCAAATCATCATTACTATTATCATCGAAACATCATTAGCGTCGCAAGAATATCTGGGCACATGGTTATCTAATAGAGATGCATCTAAACGTCGATGACGTAAAAAAGGGGGATACGTATATCACGTATAACACATAACGAATGTACCATCGAATAGATATGAAAAACAAACCTTAAATTGCAACTGGTTTCCATGATATACGTATTCCTTTATTTTTATTATTATTTATATTTTTTATTTTAATATTTCTTTCACTCAAAGCAAGGCAGTAGTACCACTGGTGTGCAGGGTGTTACATATGAGAAGAATGATGAAAATGAGAAACAAATATCATGTGGTTTCAAAAAAGGGTAAGAGTAGGATAAGAATCATGGTGTAAAGAGAGCTGCATGTAGACGGAGAAAAAACAAGATACGAGGGGTGTCAGGGAATATTGCGAGTGAAGGAGATAGAAGTTAGCAGTTGACATTACATTTACGCTCTTGGAGATTGGAGATTGCAGCTTTCATGGAAGCAAATTTCACAGGCAGGAAGAGCGATAAAATAAACTGAAAGAGTAGAAGTTGCGGATTCATTTGATTGGTGTCAACGTATAAGTGTGAGTCTGTTTTGCTAGTCTAGTAGCACGAGTAAATTCATGTAAAGGCGTCACCATGGTTTAAGCTTATCGGCTTATCGGCGCAGAAGACACAGAGGGCATCCACAACACATTATAAAACTTCCCAAGTTGTAATCTGTAATCAACCTATAAGATACCCATCTCTTTTGCCACTTATATGGAGTGTAAGATGAGATATGTATATGTGAAATAATTTTGCTTATTAATGAATTCTCGATTCATAGAAAACCAGGTACGATTACCTGCCTTTTTCCACTTAGTAGTGTAAGTTTGATGCTTATGAAATTCGGAAGAATTCACACAGTATATCACATGTAAAGGAAAACATAATAACGTTGATCAAAGAAAGAGTTTCAATTGACATCCCCGGAAGCCTGCATCAGTCACCTGAGGATGGCCGTAGGTTAAAACAGGTGAAATGATGATATAAATGAAACAAAGACACAAACTTTAATGAAAGAACCAATATCTAAGTTAAATTCTATGTAATATGTTACATAAAACTTCTTAATTGCAGAATGAAAGAATTTTCAACATCTGACGAATTTCATTAAAAAACTTAATGAGATAAGTGCTTTGTGATTTCACAAACTTATCCGAGTACCTTGAATTTTCTGGTTTTTCTTTCTCCGAATCTTCAATTTTCTCGTATAAATGGTTATTAAATGTATCCCCCTTTTTTACGTCATCGACGTTTAGATGCATCTCTATTAGATAACCATGTGCCCAGATATTCCTGCGACGCTAATGATGTTTCGATGATAATAGTAATGATGATTTGGTGACTCTGTAGTGCAGTCTTTGATATTTTTTCGCAGACGTCAATTAAATGAACACTGCTCTTTCTGCAAATCGAATAACTGATAAGCGGAGACGCTTACAAACTATTTTATTTCAACTGGATACAGTATATATTTCCAAAAAAGCGGTTTCCTTATTTCTTCTTTTCAACATTTTTTTATGTTAACCTGACTTGATTAAATCTAACTTCAGTCAGTTAAGTGCCATACGTGATACACGCTTGGGCGATCAAGTCTCGAAAGAGACATGACTGACCGGGCAGGAGATTATCCCGCAGTAGGTTGCCATTACTTTCTGCGGTTAGACTGGTTGCCGACCAAGGCTATAGAACCCAATCTGTCCTGCTATTTAACCCATAACTGGAAGGAAGAGACGGATTAATACCTTTCCCAAGGGTATTTGCGCGTAAGTGAATACAATGGATTCAACTGGAATTCGAACTCGGCTCCCCGGTTTCTCGTTCCGAGCCGATAACCACTGTACCACAACGCACCTACTAACTTACGCATAGTAAAAATTAGTCCCTTTTATTGAAAGTACAAACAAAGAAATTCGTTTTATATATCCACTTTATTAAGTTGATTTTTTTAAAGGAAATTCATTTCTATAACTTCCATATCCTTCACGTAAATAGTTCGAAGTAAGTTCGTTTTTATTTACAATCTCCTGCACAGCTGTATCTTAATGTTCATTCCTTGTGACTATTCTCGGTAATATTGAGGCTTAAAAACTGTTATGTTCGAAGGGGTTGAAATGTGGTCTTTGCGAGAACAATTAAAGGATGAATCGACAGGTGGGGTGCAGAATCACATTTTATGTTGCATTCATTTATATTCCCGACAAATGTTTAAATTAAATAGACAATAATTAACAAAATGCAAGCGGTCACCAGTCCAGCAAGCAGATAGAGGTTTCTTGTCGGTGGTGGACAAATGCGTTGTCTGTAAGCAGTACATACTGCGGCCGTTGTTGAAGCCACCAAATTTTTTATCAAAGTCGAATCGGTATTTACAATTCACCAGTCGTAGACAATCAGCGTCAATTTCCCTGCAGAGTAATATCATGGTTTTCTTAATTTTTGGAGATAAGTTTTGTGTGAGTGTCCGCATCACATGCCGTCATCAAACCACATAAAATGTTCAAACCTGGGATTGAGGCCATTGAGGTGATTTTAAATATCTCACATTCCTTTGTTCACGATATGAACATATGTAGCAGAATCGACAGAATTTAACGTTGTAATATTATGGCAATTAAACTACCTATTAAAAAGAGAAGTTTGATCACCGAATACCTGTCGTTGTGTTTCGTCGAAATTGTTTGTCGCCCGTGTATTTTGGTAAAATGTAGTTTGCTTAGCACTTATGTCCCTCAGGTCAAGTTTCCATAAAATGAGCGTGATTTTCTATTCGTCTGCCTCTTCATTGAATTAAATTTCTCAAATCGAGCAAGCCATATCTAGAAAGTATTTTCTCAGTCGGTTCATAATGAAACCTACGTGACTGAAAGCGTTCTCGCCTGTTAGTGTGGATATATTTGAATATGATGACGCTGATGTCGATGCTGAGAATAATTCCATGAAGCATAATTGCTGTTGTAATAGTTACCGAATTGTTAAATACATCCTCGAGTGTGTGACCGCGTTGTTCTGACGTACCCAGTCTCCTATTCCCAGGGGGTTGAAATGTGGCTTTGTAGAAAAAAAGGATGAAACGAGAGGACAACTCTAAGCAAAGTTTCATTAGTTTTTTAAAGTCGGATGGTGACTGAAAACTCTGAATGCAAAATGTTAAAATGTAGGTCTTAGAAAACGTCATGTTACCTTTTTTGTCAAGGTCAAAACATCATGTACCCAGAATGTTCTTCTTCCAAACAGGAAATGTAAAAGAGGATAACTTTTAATATTTTCGTTTGAATTAACTGTGCCCTAACCAAAACACAACCCTAGGTTGACATCAGTACAATGTCACACATTTATCTAATTTGGTACAGTTATTATGGCTGAATATATATTGCATTCAAATTTAACAGAAACTTCTTAAATAAACCTGGTTCTTGTTGACATGGAGTAAACCAGGAGGCCGATGGAGATAAAATATCAAATCGTCATTTAAAATCGTTAGTTCAAGCGTGCTAATAATCATGTTTTACAAGTGTATATAGAAACAACACTACATGTGATAGCTTGGGACAGTCTCTCTCACTGAGATCATAAAGTACACTTATCGGATCCGGTTAACATCACAGATTCCTCTTTATAAACATCTCTCAGAATATCTGTTCTCTATGCGTACAATTAGCAATACTTGACATTATTAAGCGTAATAATCATTTTAATCGTTTATTGATGAGGAAATTATTCGGCATACATTGACCAAGAATTCAAGAATACACGGTTAGGATGAAACGTGGAAAACTTGCACGTGTCAATTTCAATTCTTCTTACTAATAAATGCAGTCATTATTTATATGTAAACGGATATCTGAATGTTCAGAAATTTGTTCATCCTGCTTAACAGAATTCATCAACATCATGTTAGAGGTCGTTATAGCTGCGTTATAGTGTCTTAGCAAAAAGTTTTTTTCATGTTAGGGAAAAGATGATATTAACAGCAGAAGGATAGGGAGGGAGTGGTCAACCAGTTAACATTCACGTTCACACTCACGCAGAGTAGGCATTGAACCGAATAACTTAAGTATTGTACTACTTTCCTCCTGAAACATTACAAATTTCAATGGAGTTAATGGTGTATATTGAATATACTAAAAAAAACAAAAAAACAATGTATTTTCAACTCTAAGACTTTAAATATCTGGTCTCATTTGTGTTTGTGATATTTTGTTTATTTTTGAGTTGATCGCATATTTACGCTATTTCTACTAATTAATATTCATAACATAGTGTGTGAGCAGGTTCTTTCAGAAATATAATTTCAGTTTGTTCAGCAGTAATTTTTATTTCATTTCACATAAGTTAAGAAATGCTTATTTGTGATTATCTGATTTTAAATGTAAGTGAACATCAAGTTCCAGATTACTCGCCACGTCCTCCTTATTCACGTGTTCAGTTTTTCTCAGCATTCAGGTCTAGAACTGAATCTCTGTCGATTCAAATCTTTTCCTTTTCCGAGAAGGTCTTTGGCAGAGAAAATTATGACAAAGCAGTTCAGGATAATGTTCGAGTTTAATAACCGATGATTTCTAGTCTGATATAAAATAAAGTAATACAAGTAAGAATAAAAGCTAGAAACCAATTCACTACACATTTAACTGCTTAATCAGTATTATAGCAAAATGGCTTTCCATACATTATCACACATGGTAGGGGAAAATACAACGTTACATGTAAGAAAAAAGTAATAGATAACCAGCAAATATATATTTAGGTTTATATATATATATATATATATATATATATATATATTCAAACCAAACCAAAAAATGTGTATGTCATAGTTTATAACGTCGGTGAGAAAATATTACTAGACAGTAATAAAGATATCTCAATAATCAATGAAACCTGAGAGAAATAAAGACTTTTAAAATTGCGAGAAGTGTCTCGCATGAAAATGTGTTTATTTAAGTAGAAAAACCTGCTGAGGTTGTGCTCCGGCAAAAACATTACCAACCACGGTAATAAAAACTTGGCCTTATCCAGTGACTCCATTGTCAAGACTGCATATACATTTTGCACGTTCAATAAACCGATCACATTATCTGTGGCAGTGTATAGCTTTACTTACTGAGTGGTCTGAAATTTGTAAGTGCATGAAAACAAACTTTACGATTACAGGGAAATTTTACACAAACTGTTTGCAAAATATGTCATTCCTGATGCTATATTATCGGATAACGTTACACAATTCACCTTCTCAAATTTTGTAATTATTTTCCATTGTCCCACAGTATCAACCAAGATTCAACGTATATGCTGAAAATTTTGTGGGTACTTTCAAAAGGTTTTTGAAAAATCAAGCAATGTCAAACTGAGCAAAGCACTGCAGATATTTTTTAACAGATAACGCCAAATCCTAATAAACCATCATGCATATCGCCAGCAGAATTAATAATCGCAAGAAACACTCAATCCATGTTCGACAAGTTGTTATCAAGTCAAAAACGTAAAAGAAAGTATAATAAAAACGACACTAATATTTTTTAATAATGCTGAAAAAATTGTTCCGTCAGAGAGTATGAAATTAGAAATAAATGTGATAAGACAGCATAATAATATCACGAATTAGAAAGATTATATATATGGTAAATGAAACAATGGGAACATAAAAGACCTTGCTATCAACTAATGAAAAGCTTTACCAAAGAAACACCTGCAAGAATCGAAGAACTTCTTAAAGTAAGACAATTTCGATATTCCTACACCGCAAGAATTAATCAAAAGTAAAAGTACGATTTTCAAAAAAATAAATCATACGGAAAAGCTACATAATGATCCTAAACTTCAAAAAATACAATCTTCAGTACATTAGTGTCCACGCTAGAAAGAGTAGCTTGTGATTACTTATAAATAAAATTAAATATTTATTAATAAAAAATAATTTTTTTAAAGAGGTATTTTGTGGAGTAAATAATACAACCCTGGTTACAAAATGAACTAGTCTGTATGCGTAATTAGAAACTCCATTACATCTGAAAAAAAGAAGTTCATACTTCAGAGTATTTTTACAGACGTCTCGAAGAGTCTCTAACCAATAATGTTAGTTAGACCGATAGAGAACGATTCATAACTTAAATAAATGAGCAGATTACAGATATAATATTGTTCGTGTTTATGTGAATAATCTAATAAAAACGATATACATTTTAATTTCTCTCCCATGTCCATTTACAACGTGATTATTCATTATGAGTCTTTAACACTAACTATCATTATTATTAATTGGTAATAATTCTATCCTTACTATCAACTGTCTTTTCAATGTCTATAATAAAATTGCCGTTTTGTCATCATTCTGAGTAAATTTTCTTAATACGTCAAATGCTCTGTCTTATAATAAATAAACAATTTTATTTTAATTTGTCTCATCTTCATATGGCGTACGACCACATAACGTTGAAACAAAAATCCCCCTATGATAACCAAAATTAAGCAATATCAGTACCCAGACATACCAGATGCAGTAACTTCTAAAAAATGAGACTGATAGGACGGATGTTTTTGAAATGGTTAACTATCCCTAGGTGGGAAGGAATAAATGGCAGATACCATTTGGTCCATGGCATGTTATACCTTTTTGTTTTCAGTTCAATCCATTACTGTGAATGATAGAGCCCCTTCTGTTAGAATACGACATATTCTCGAAGATTCACGTGTCTGTCTCAGCAATACAACAAAGTTTAATCATCAATTTAACATTCATCAAAATCAGGCTGTCCCGACTATTCACTACTTCTTACTTGATGCACATTAATGAATAGCAGGCTGGTTTGGACCACATGAACAGCACTTCAGAAAATGTGGAACGCGATACACAAGCTTTGCTGCACGGTCAGAATTGCTCTGCTCGAGGCATTCTACTGATCTTAGCATCGATACTGTTCCAGTAATACGTACTTGTCATGAAGACCTTCATTTCCAATCAGACAAATTGGTCTTGCGCAACAGTTGAAACGTAGGGAACACACAGCGGCTTCTTGTTGCACGTCACATGCATTTTTGAGGGGAATGTTAACCTCATTTTATTAATGAGTGATTAATATCATGAATCAATACTACATCTAATACACTCATGTGTTAAAAAATACTAAAATAATCAGATGGTCACTAATACTATAGATGGCCATAACCTTGCAAGTATTCTCTTCAATAGCTTTGCCTAATTGCTCAATGAAAGAAAAGGCTGCTTTGTATAACTCCTTATGTCCAAAAAGTAGCAACGTTCCACAATCACCGTAAAGATCCTGCTGCTTGAGTTTACCGCCTATTTAAACTCAATATCACCAAGATCGCAGGTAGAATTCATGCTGATCAAATGGCCAATTCATGTACTGCTTCACTAACTGACTCCTCATGCTATAGTCTCCTTTAACAAGAGTGAAATCTGACTCAAAATGAAGTATTACATTACCCTTCTCCATTCTTTTCACGCTTACGTAGCCCCCTGCGCTTCAGTGGCGTTAGCGCCTTGCTCTGGGTGATATGATTAAAAAAAATTCTGTTATTGCATACACTTAGATTTATTTATTTATTTATTTATTTATTTTTACACTGATGTTTATCGTGTAAAATGTCCGGGAATCAAACCAGATAGTGACTTAGTGTTTAGAAAAAAGATTATGCGGATATGATTATGGGGAAGATGACGATTAATTTTAAACATGAACGAGTTAAGATTGTAGTGATCGGGAAAGCATATTTGTGGGAGTCGTTTTCAAAATGAAAACTTTCGTGAGAAGAAACACGATTTGAACTTACATCTCACCAGTGAAGTACGAAGGGAGAAGAGGACGTTTCGTCAAATGTGCCTAATCTGGGGTGTCTTAGCTGTGAAGATTAGAACTGGTTGAACTAAGAAATATAGTTTGAATGACTAGCAACTAGGTTCTACACATTGACAATGAAACCTATAAAATGTAATCTCTATTATTTCCATCCACTCCACACCAATCACACCAGTATTCTCATCATTCTATTCCTCTCCTCCTGATAGCTCCTATAACCTACCCCTTTTTCTCATCAATTTTCCCCCCTGTAACTATGTGCATCAGTAGCAGTAAAACTGCTCTGCTTGGGGTGAAATGATTACAAAAAAACATTTGCGGCTTTCTATGGACATCGATATAGTAAGGTTTGCGACGTATTGTCTGTCACAAAGTGGTTGTAGGGGGGAAATGTTTGTTACCACAATAACGCAGAAAATCTTTTTTGAGTCCCAAGTGGTGCTCATAACCGTGGCCCATCAGGAGGGAACATTTATTCATCCAGTTCGGAGATAATTTATGAACTGTTAACCTCAAGTACACACTACAAGACCAAGAGATTGAACTCGCAAATGCTTTCTAATATTAACCTCTAAAACGAGAGACAGACTGTAAATAACAAACAATGTTCAAAATATTAATGAAAAAAAACGTGTAGGCGTTGATTTTGAAATCGGAGTCATTTTAGCGTTAAAAAGTGAGAGAAAAATGATAAAAGTAATTATTTCTAAAATAGTTATATTGTCAAGGACATTTCCACGCATTTCCAATCAACCTCGTAATTGGATGCATCAGTAAGAATACGAAAATTGGTGTCTTCAGTTTTATTTAAGGTGGTAAGGAAACAATATTAATAATAAAAACAGTGAAAAAGTCGTAGGCAAAATGAAAACAGATTTTGAAAGGAAAATATTTCAATTACCGATAAAAGCGAAATCAATTTGTAATATATTCAAATTTTGATAGAGACATAATTTCACCAAAAGTGGTCGTAGCAATTTTCTACGCAATGTTATTGATAAATATATTTTTAAAGTATCGATTTTAATCAAATATATTGAAGACAGTTTCCTGCAATTTTCTACCAATGACTGATATTTGATATTCGTATGTCCCGTATACATTAATGAAATTGCCGTCGGTATAGGTATATATGTATAGGTATATATATATATATATATATATATATATATATATATATATATATATATATGTATATATATAAATTATATATATGTATATATATCAATTATATATATGTATATATAATATTGTAAATTTTCATATATATATATATATATATATATATATATATATATATATAATCCAGGTAAAGAGCACCCAAGGTTTTACGATTTTGAGAACTCTGGAATCTATATTTTTATTTTTAAGTGTTCCATGCAATAAATATTGTAGACTATATTAACAGAAACTTCCGGGTCGTAATGTATTTTGAACTTACATATATATATATATCTATATATATATATATATATATATATATAACCATTTCAATGTTTTGAAATGTTGACGGTTATGTAAACGCGTTCTGAACAATAGAAAATCCTCTATCCCTCCTTAAATCAATGAATTTGAGGTCCTCATATCACACAGCGGACAACGTTGAGTGCTTTGCTCGCAGATTCTTATCCAAGTCCACATTTGATTCAACTGGAGTACCCTCACCAGAATTCTCTATTAGAACTGAGGCTAAACTGTACGGTATTAGCGGTCGTTTGCATGATCTGATCCAATCTTCACTAAATAACCGAATAATGAAGGTCGTCCTGAATGGGCATGCCTCACCTTCTTACTGTACAAACGCTGCTGTCCATTAGGGCTCTATCCTAGGCCCGACGCTCTTTCTTATTTTCAGAAATGACCTACCAGACGAGATCAAGAGCCAAGTAGGACTCTACGCAGATGATACCACAATTTACTCCCGCATTAGTAAGAAACCCGGCGTGGCGGACAAACATGATTTCGCTCCTGATCTTGAGAGTGATCTACATTCTGTGCGTAATTGGGGTAAGAATTGGTTAGTAAATTTCAATGCGTTTCAAATCAAGCTCTCGTCTGTCAATCATCACAGGCAATCGCTCCTGCCTCCCATAAGCATGGACCAAGTGAGTCCCCCGAAAGAAATACACAGCGCCTTACCATCTTTTCTGATCTCAATAGCTTAATTCACTGCTAGGAATGTTGTGTCACTATGTCGGGCCAGGATGTTTTCCCCACTTGAAAACATCCTGCATGTATAGAAATCAACTATTTGTCCCTGCATAGAGTACCGCTGCCATATATTGGTCAGGTGCCCCCGCTGTTCATCTCCTTTTTTTGACACGCTCCAAAGAAGAATCAGTATTGTGATAGGTACTGACTGGGCGGCTCGACTACAGCCACACTCCAAACGATGGGATATGGCTTCCCTTTGTCTGTTCTATAAATATTTCCATGGCTTCTCTCCAAGTCAATGGTGCATTTGCAATATGTGTTTACTCGTGCAACCATACTGGCAACTGGGTCTCTCCTATTCACAGTTAGATCAACCAAATGCAGACGACTTTTCTACTCCTACAGCTTTTTTTCTCGAACTTCTGTGGACCTCGCTTCCTTATTCTTGCTTTTCTGACTGCTACAACCTCCAGTAATTTAAATGCAATGTCAATATTCATCTCTTAACGACTGGACACTAGTTCTTTTTTCACAACCCTCTATAACCCTTCTTTTCTCTTCACGTCTGCAACTGTCATCACATCTGAATTCCCTTCCTTCTCTTGCTCTTTTCTAACTGGTTCGTTATTCTCTTCACTGTCTTTTATCTCATGCTCTTACTCTTATGTAGAGCCCTGCACATCGGTGGCGTTACTGATTGCTCGGAGTGATATGATTTAAAAATACAAAAAAATTCTCTTCATCAGGCAATGTTGGATGTGGTTTTGAAAATAATTTACATTAAAAAAAGAAACATCGCTTTGCTATTTATGTATGTGTGAAGATTAAAATTTATGTGTGTGTTTCTATTAACTAATCATAATAAAGATTCACTTTGAAATTTGGTCAGAAGTTTCTACATATTTACTTTTGTCCTTCATTCTTTCTTTTTCTTCTCCCTAACGGTCAGAATGTCAACCCACTTTTGACCTATTTTTCTTTTTTTTTTACCTTTTCTTTTTATTGCTTCTCCCTATATTATTACTTTGATGTATCTATTATAGTACTAAAAATTTCCTTTCTTCTTTCTCTATATTCGGATCTCTTCTTATTGGAAACAAGAAGGAAATGAAGAAAGAAATAATTTGTTATATTTTTTTAAAGATTTACTCTTCTTATCAGTACACAGTTATTTCTATTTTTTTCAAAACAATTACTTTGTAAGTAACATTTCTATTTTTACATCCACCCAGATCATGATTTAATGTAATATTGGGGAATTCCTTTACTATCAGATTCCGTATTCATGTACAATTTCTCCACATTCCTGTTGTCCCACTTAAAATAACACTTAATTAATGTCTCTTATCATCTTTTCAAATTTTAGTTCCCTTTTAGCTTTTAATTCTTTTTTCCTTAATTATATATTATCTTCTATTTAATAGGGTGGTTGTTTCAGATAAGCGTGCGTCGCTTTTTGTCCTAGAGGTCACGCCTCGCGGCTACTAACAACAGGCCAGTCTGTCGCACGAACGACATTTTCCACCACGACACGCCCTCTGCCCACACAGGTTCTCCAACCACCAGTATCATTATTCTTGCTATTTTCAATTATTTGATTCGAGCTCTAGTTTACAAAGTTTTATTTTCTATTCTAAGACTTCTTCGTGAGTTTCTCTCGCCATTCTGTTATTTGGTCCACTGTAATGACATGCTGTTCTATTTCTTTTTTTATTTTCTAATTCGTTATCTGCTTTGGAATCTTTATGTATTCCCAGCCCTTCGGGTACTACAAGGTCGCCCCCCGTTATGTTCTTGACATTTGGGCTCACTCATTTCCCAGTTAGCAACCTTCAGCTAATTTTAAATCATTGGCATGAGCTTTCTTTGTTTGACCAGCCATTTGGTCTCAAATTACATATGATGCTGGACCTATTTCTCTTGCCCATTTTTCTTCTTTTCAGTTGATTTTCTAGTACTCAGGGTATTCAACCATAATTTCTATTATATAAACACTTTATCTGATTCAAAACCTATATCACGTCCGACTCCCAGCAGGTCTTTACCTTAGCCTTAAATTTTCTGTGGGCTAATACTTTTTCACATCTAATGTACACCTATCCACTTATGTATATGTATATATTTATACATGTAGATAAGTTTAATTTATTTACCTCTTTTTGACCAATACCAGAGTTTTGCTTGAAGACGATGATCGCTTTTAAAATGGCTGACAAAACATTTGAATGGACATTAATTAAAATTAAAATCATTTATATGGGTAAACGTGTTTTTAATACTGAGTAATAATGCTTTGTGAGTTAATGCTGCTGAAACTGCATATTGATTTCTTGTTCGCTGTGCAAGAGTAAGCCATGATCTAAAGTTATCTCTAAGTAAATTCTTTCATAATGCAATTTTGAATTGCAAATGAATAGATTCAAGGATAATGAAAGATAATGATAATGGTAAAGGATACTGTAGTGAAAAATGTGCGCTTCCTTATTTACCTGTGTCTATGCAAGTAAAAAAGTGAATAATAGTGAGTTCCATAAAAGCAATATTAGTGTCCATCACTGATAATGACCTTAAAATTGTAAGCCTTACAGTGTTTTAGAAAGAAATGTTTAATTTCAATTACTAATGCAGTGGATTAAATTCTTTATTAATCAAATGATAGTTTGTTTTTTTTTTTATTTGGTCTGATTTTTAATTCAGTTCATCTGCTTTATTCATTTGATTTTACGTTTATAAATTATTTTCAGCAATGTCCAAATTTGAAGAATATTTTTGATTTAATTTTTTAGTTCGAGTCTGTTAGCAATGATTTGAAAATAACTACGGTTTTCCTGTAAAGACTATCTATTATTGAATTTATATTAATTAATATCTTCCGTTGAGTATTGAACTAAACGACCTCAATTTGAATTTTAGCTCAACTTGCAAATTTGTTACTTGGAGGTGGTGAAAATGAAATCAATCTATTATTTATTTTTGAATGCGAGAAAAAATAATGCACATAAGTGTTGAACATAAAACAAACTGTCGGCTGAATGTATTGTATATATATATATATATATATATATATATATATATATATATATATATATATATATATATGTGTGTGTGTGTGTGTGTGTGTGTGTGTGTGTGTGTGTGATTATATTTAAACGCCGTTTTCTATATTAAAATGCTGATCACAGGAGCGTCGTTAACAGAAGGAAGCACTAAGCTTTTTGTGACAATTTAAATTAATTTATATTTGTACGTTCTTTTACTTAAATTGCTGGATATTTCAGCGATGTTTTTGAGAAAATTAAGTAAACCAGTAAGTGGAAGTATTCGGAATTTGGTTAATACAATCTATCCGTTATCGGTGGACTTCATTGACGAGAGGGAACGAAATGAAATAATATAATTTTCGCAGATGTTCAAAGATACCCAATGTACGAGTTCAGGTCGTCACATGAAAAATCGATTAAAGGATTTTTTTAAAAATGAATGAATTGTAATTTCTAAATTAACAGATTTCAATATAAAAAATTATTTTTTACTATTGATGTTGACAAATATTTTTATGTTTTGTGGTATAATGGATATTTGATCCGAATGTAAATTCGGAGAGCTGTGTTCGAATTCAAGTTGAATTAACTTACGCACAAAATTCTTTGGAAAAGTATGAGTCCATATCTTCTCTCTTAAATAGCAGGACAGATTCGGTTTTATATCTATGGTTCGCAAGCCGTCTACAGCAGAAATTAATGGCAACCTACAGTGGGAAAGGATTTTCCATATTCAGTCATGTTTTGAAAGAAACTGAAAGATCTGGTTAAAATTACATATTTGTTAACTATTATTCTTTGGCTAACAGTCGATCGCAAAAGTAATAGCAAGCTACTGAAGAAAAATATTCTACCTAATCACTCATATCTCATATAAGACACGATGGACTAAGCGTCAAAGAGTCAACAGTTATTGAAGAGAGGAAGCAGTGCTGAGACATTATTGCCCATCCGTGTATCACATTAATTAATTGATTGGTACCTAATATGAGGCTTGTACAAATATTTAAAAAATGTTGATCCTATAATACCTATTTCTACTGTACTTATGAATAAATTGAAATATGAATGTTAGAGTATATGAGAAAATATTCGCAAGAATGCATTATAACATTATATATTTCAGGTGCAAATAATAGTCTGAAAATTAAAACCCACCGATGTTAAAAGATGAATACTTTAGAGAGTTCTGGAAATTTAGCATGCATACATAAAATAATATCTTACCAAATAGAAGACAAATAGAAGACAAATTGGTAATATATCTATTGAACCAATGGCTTTCATTTTCTTTAAAGTGTTTGTGGTATACACATTGATATCAGAAGAAACGTAAGAGCTGAATGGAAACTGATAACAAACATGTTCTGTTAATTGTGAGACATTTATACTGCTAAATTATACACATCACCATGTATATATATATATATATATATGTAAGCAATTTTTCAACTGATATAATTGAAGCAGAAAAGAAATACAGTAATTTTTAGCAAAACACTGAAGATGAACTCGGAAAAAGGTTTAAAGTATTTGAGTACATTTTGAAATAAATGATAATAACATCTGTCAAAGGTACAGCTTATCTTTGACATCTTTTAATTATAATACGCGAAAGACTATCCGTGAATATGAATGGATTTTGTTAGAAATAATTTATTTAATCTGATATGTATGAAATAAAATTTGCTGCTCATATATATATATATATATATATATATATATATATATATATACACGTGTCTAATGCTGAGAAAGTAAAATACATTCATATCAGAAAAGTAGTGAGAAAATGTGGAAGAAAACCTATAATTTAAACGTGATTTTAGTTGCAAGACGAAGATTCTGTGCTTCTGGAAGCCATATTTAATATCAAGAATTGTGAGTCCAGTCAAGTAGAGTGTTACTCTATACACAAGTGAGAACACTGAAACTGAAAAACTGGAAATATTGGAAAAAGACAGTCATCTTTTTTTCCTATCAATGTGGTGTCCCAGCCAGAGACGCCATAAATATATATATATATATATATATATATATATATATATATATATATCGTAATAGTTGTTGCAATTTCAGAGAATCACTACACAAAAATTTTGCGTTTCGAAGCTAACCTGGTTTTTTGGTTGCCTCTCGTCGGGGTGAAGAAGTTGGAATGAAAATTATCCGGTGAGAATTGGTTTATTTGAATATGCTTTGTTTAGGTGAAAGTGGGTTTGGGAGCTTATTTTGATTCTGTTGGCCTTATTTAAGTCTTAGTTTGCAGTGAGATTATATAGTATAAATAATCCTATGAGATCGAAGGAATCTGCAGAGTTCAGCGCACACATAGCCATGTCAAATTGGTTTACAGAGTTATTTTTTATCCATTGTTCTAGGTTATGGCTAAGAACATATATCTTGGCAGCCATTATAATATTATATTTGTCCTTGGTTAGGTCCAAGTAGTGTGTGGCAAATTTCAGTGCTAAGGTGAAGAGGTCCTTAGATGTTGATGGGTAGAAATCCACTATGTCAAATTGGATCCAAGAACAATTGTGTTTTTATTTGATGTTGTTAAAACAATTTATGACGTCTGTTGTGTTTGACCACTGGAGTAATCCATGTTTCTGTTTTATTTGTTCATTTATCCGGTCGAGGATCTTTTTGCTAATTTTACCAATTTCTGCTCTTGTCGGGCTTATTATTTTCGGAGGCAAATTTGTTTGGAAATCTGGTTTCTGATCTTTTAATGTAATGTATGCAATATAGATATATATCGATTTAGGAAATGTAGCTTGAATATGGTACAAAGTCGAATATGTTTTTCTATGTGTACCTTAGATGAAACACAAGGCCGAAAGCTTAGAGCACCCAGGGAGGATTGAACTCAATATCCAATCGTAATTGCTCGACCGAATGAAGCTTGCTAACAGTTACAGAACGACAAGAAACCAAAAATGGCGATTTTCCCAAGTGAGATGTGGAAGGAGGCCGAAATTATGGGGCGCAATTGAGCATCGAACTCACTTCTCAGTCATTTTTTGGTTTAATCTCTGCCTAATCGTATTTGTTGCAAATCCTTCTGAAATGAACATTGAGGACAATCTGTGAAATCTCGTATTTTTTTATAAATTGTCATTGTGATTATGAGGTTAGGTTTGCTTTACCCGATTTAATCTTCGTTACACACATTACATTTAATTGCATATATTACATTACATTACATTTAATTGCATATATTACATTACATTTAATTGCATATATTACAAATTTGATGAAAAGGGGGAATGCATTTTTTTAAAAAATATAACAAATTTTATCCTGATTTAAACCCATACAGATTATGACGTCTTCTTCTTCTGTGTGCCTTGTTCTTTCAGGACGTAGACGATCATGGCTTTTCACGTCTCACTGTTTCTGGTGGCACTTAGCACGCTTTTTCTTGTTACACCACGCATCCGCCGTTTGGTCATCCACCTGCTCAGGCCCTTCAAATATGTTATCCGCTGCTTTCCCATGTATCTTTTTCGCTGTATGTGGCCTGTTAGTATCATGTACTACAAGCCCACCTTACTCACTACATGTCCCAGGAAATTTAGCTGTCTTTTCCTCATGCTCAGTATTAATTTCCTTTTCGTTTCCATCGTTTCTATAAACTCTTCATTGTTCACATGCTCGATCCTTGATGTCCGCATCATCTTTCCGTAGAACCACATTAAGTCTTTCCTTAATCTGGATGATATTGTCCAGCCTTCTCTGCCATAGTGGAGAACTGACATCACATAGCAATCCAGTACTCTTTTCTTTGTTTCTAGCAAAATTTTCCTGTTTCTTAATACTTTACTCAGTTTCTGGAACGCGTATTTCGCCATGCCAATTCGCCTTTGGATCTCTGTGTTGCACTTTCCTTCTTTTATTAGAACACTTCCCAGATATTTAAACTTCTGTACAAGCTTGATTTTAGTATCTCTATCTGTATATGCCATTTTGGGCTGCTTTTTTTGCTGATGACCATGCATTCGGTCTGCTTGTAGTTTATTTGTAGATTTTCTTTTCTTTTCACTCTTTTCATCTACCTTCGGTAGGAGATCTTGTATTTTCTTTTCTGTATCTGTTATTAGAACTGTATCATGTGCGTACCGTATGTTGTTCAAATTGTTCCCACTGATGTCGAACATCTAGGGTTCTCAGCATAGTCTTGCAGTACAAGATGAACAGAACAAATGAAAGTACACATTGTCTTACGCACTATTCTATCTTTGTATATCTTCGAAATTTGTTACCTGTCTGCATAGAGGCGGTTTGCTGCCAGTAGAGATTCTTGATTACTCTCATGTCTTTCTCAAATACGTCGAGTCTGCTAAGCGTCTATATCAATTCCTTGCGGCGTATTTTGTCGAACGCCTTTGCATAATCGATAATCATAGGTACAATTCCTTCATTTGTATTGCCTTTTGAAAGAGCATTATAATCCTGAATATGGCGTTCCTTTTCCAGTCTCTTTGACGAACCCTCACTTTTCTTGTCCTATATATGGCCTCATTCTGTTACTCGCTCTATTCGTCAGGATTCGTATGATACGTTTGATAAGCCACATTACAAAACTTATAGTCCGATTGTGACTTCAATTAAATTTTTAAAAAACGCTATAGTTAGAACATTAACAGTTATTGGCTCTTGATTTTGGATAATTTGGAATTGTTGAACAGTTGATTCTGTTTTGATGGTTGCTTGCTTTTGATTATTATAAGTGCTTCTACAGATTTGTTTCATTCCGGGATAATCTCAACGTTGTAGGAATTGTATTGCATGTTTATGCGTTTCTTGTGTTTTGTATTGAGATACAAAAGGGAATATTGAACTAAACTGTATCTCTTTTATTATTAGTATATTAATATGTGAATGACGAATATATTTTGCTCTTATTACGATTGAGCTCTCTAGAGAGGAAATATAAACAACTATAACTCGTAACACTACTGCGATTTATGCATTACTCCAATTAATTGCGTGATTGTCGTGTGTACAAACCGCTTATATATGTAACACACGATATTTTCCCAACTCAGATTCCATGCGACTATACACCGAATCGGTTAAGTTTCCATCCAGGCCAAAAGGAAGTGGATGTCTGGCCACACTATGAGCTGCGATCCTGCGAAAGAGGCTTCTATTTAAATGACGAATATAAATTATATATATATATATATATTACAGCATTCTTTTATTTTAAACTGTCTAATTAAAAACAACCGACAAATATTATCGATTTATTTAATTTTTTTATAATTCGTACATGGATTTCATTTAACTGGAGATACAGTTGCTAAAATGTTCTGTGATCTCTGACTTTCCATGCGCTTTCAAACTCTTCGCTGGGCATTTTAATGAATGTAATTTTAGCAGTATTTTAATTATGTCTTCCTTTTCGTCTGTAATGTAATTCTTTTTATTTTCGAACAAATATATATATATGGGATCCGGCGTAAGTAAGTATATAAATTTATTTAAAGCTAATAAATGTTACATAGAATAAATAAGCAATTGAAATATAGAATTTAACAAAATGTACACATGATATATAATAAACCTTTTCCAAGGATCTCAATGCAATTTGCAAATCTTTCAGGAATTGAGTTGCATAATTTAGTGCACATCATTTCAACAGCATTTCACAAATGACTACGCGGATTTGTTCCTTGATTTCAGCGATGCTACGGGGCTTCACTGAAGAGACATTGTCTGGGAGATCACCACACATTACAAATATCAAGTACTCGCTTTCCTTCTAGAAACACTTAAAAACCGCAATATTTTGCACTGTTGTTAAGCGTATATATGCCAGAAACAGAAATGAAATTGAAGTAAAATTTATATCAAAATACATATCAAATAAAATTATACGTGTTCAGCTTTTGAATGACGTATGAATAAGGATATTGCAGCATAAATATCAACAACGCTACAAACAAAAGAAAAATATATAGTTACTTATAGCGTATTGTGTATTACACACACACACACACACACACACACACACACACACACACACACACACATATATATATATATATATATATATATATATATATATATATATATATATATATAGGCTAACAGTTTCGGCGTTTCTGTGTGCATATACCTGCTGCTGTAGTTACTGATTTTTCGTTTTTGATACTAACTCGACAAAAAATTCACTCGCAATCCTTAGTCTGATGTTCTCTAGAAAAAAAGCAAAATCTATAAGCTTAGTATTTGAGCAAATCTCACAGTCATTATGTGTTGTATGTGATATAAGCTTGGGCGATCATATAATTTTGTTACATGACTGACAAAGACTTTCCGAAGTAGGTTCCCATTATTTTCTAAAGTAGACTGGATACTATGGAATCTAATCGTGTTATTTAGCCTATAGTCTCAGGGAGAATCATTGGATTGATACCTTTCCCAATGATATTTGTGAGTAAGTAAAAGCAAGAAAATGAGCAGACAATATCATCGAAATATCGGTATATATATATATATATATATATATATATATATATATATATATATATATTCGTAATTACATTTCTCGTAAATAATCAGGACGAAAGACAAAATGCTTACGGAAACGCTAGTATTGATTAAAAATAATATTCATACAAATAAATTAAACACACACACTCATATATATATATATATATATATATATATATATATATATATATATATATATATATATATATATATATATTCTTGATTTAAATGAGTTATCACGCGACTTAGATTTCTACCATGTTATGTCTTCAAGCGATTTGCAATAAGTTATTGGAAATCGCTTGAAGACACCACATTGAAGAAACATACGTCAAGTAATAACACGTTTACATATGCAGGATATTCTAAATTTCTAGAGTAAATTGCATCGAAAACTGCATGAACAAATATATATATATATATATATATATATATATATATATATATATATATAGCCTAGATTATATAGCATTGATAAAAATCCTAGCTGCATACCTGCAAGAACATTCAAGGGTGAATGTTACATTAAGATTTTAAAATATCTATACACAGAAAAATAATGGAATAATAAAAGCATTTTTCTTTTAAATTTTGAAAAATATTATTTTTATTTTCTAACTATTTGGTTAGCCGCGTCTTATGTTTTTAAACCTTACCTAGTGTTCAATTTCCGGTAAATAGATTTTAACATTATTACAATTGAGACCGCAATATTGAACATTTATTTGTGCCATGAATTTAAGTTGATGTCGCAATTTATTGAGAATAACGTGCTACCTATTTATGATAATACTAGAAATGATATTCAGTTTCAATATTAATTAGTACCGAATCATTTCTGGTGTGGGGTGTGATAATTAGCTGTTGTCACCTTGATGACGTTCCTTGAAATTTAATCGAATGATAGTTTTAAAATAATTTATCTCATAATAGCGAGCAGAACAATAATTTGCCACTGTTCCTAAAAGGTTTGAGAATAAATTACATTAATTTCATATTTCTTTTTTTTTTCTCGTATAAAAGCTTGCGTGCAAAGATTGCAGTTTAATTAAACTGATTTTTTATTATTATTTCCGGAATCGTTTGAAGTTCGTTCTATTCGAATGAATCATTTCAATGTGAGCAATATATAAATACGTTTGGGAAGAAATAGATTGACACTATTAGCTTTAGATGCTGCACAAAACAGAGAAATGCAAGAGCAAACTGAATTAAAATAAATACCTTGTTATAAAATACTTCAATCTAATTGTTCTTTGTCCTCCGACAGCGTAAATAAATCGATATTTTTAAGAAACGTTATTTGCCTTGAGGATGTATGCAATTCTGACATATTAATTTTACTTTATTATTTGCAATGTAACGGTAACGCTTGGAAGATATATTTATTCTACCATTTGACTTTCCTCTGTCATGGGCATTATTATATCTGTGATATAATAACGGCGATATATCACGGTCAGAAGAAAATATATGAAAACAAAATGAATCATAAACATGTTTGGTTAGCAGATAAACTTTTATGCTACAAAAAATCACAAATCCTTATATACACGTGTTCGGCTCTGAGATTAATATATCATATATATCTATACAGTAAAGCAGATATTAATAAAAAATAAAACAGAAGTGTTTTATATATAATATTGGGATACTCCTAGAAATGGAAGAACCGTTTTATTGAGTATTCAAAGGGACTGTATTCATCTATATTCCAAGCGAGGATATATTATACGAACAGAAAACAGCGAATTATAACGGACAATGATAAATAAAATTAAATAAAATTAGATTACTGTTCGATTGACATAATCGAACAGAACCCTTCCCAGGTCTGCTCCAATATATCAACAAGGGCGCTGACCAGCATTTCAAGGATGAATGTTGAGACAACATGATTTTGATATAAAATTTTAATAAGTAATAAAAGATCAAAAAATATATTTAAGTATGAATTAGAATGTCCAAGGACCTGAAGTTTTAAATTATAATCAGATACCCAACGTAATCAAAATAGCCATTTACAATATACAACAGCAAATATGATTGAATACAGGCGACTACGAATGCAAGTGATTAACACAAAATTAAATGGGAAGAACCATATTATTTATAAACATGTGGTATTGTGTATGTGATAAAATAATATCGTGGAAGTGTATGCGTGTTCTACCATGGGTCTAAGAACATAATAACATATCATTACATCAGTTCCTTTCTCTTTCTTTTACTGTCTTTTCTTTTCTCTCTTCCTCTTCATTCTTTATACACGTGAAATGTATGTAATTACGACTGTCTCTGTTTCTTTCAGTTGACTATTATATTTTAGCATTCAAATTATCAGAAATATTCGCAGATTATTTATTCTGTTCTTTTCTTCATAAACAAATTGGCTTCGTTTTCTTTTTCTTCTTTGAATAAACCGGAATCAGCGCACGAATAAAATTACAGATTTTTTCTTCTTATTTTCGTTGCTATCCTTCATTCTTCCTTGATAAAACGATTCTGCCTCGCTTTATTTTTCTTGCTTCAATAAATAGGAGTCAGCATACAAATAATATTGCAGCTTCTTTTAACTTCGGCGTTTATATTTCTTTCTTTCTCGATAAAGAACTCCGTTTGCTTTTCTTTCTTTCAACAAATATAAACCAGCATACAAATCTTATCTTATCTTCGTCGCTATATTTCGTTCTTCTCGATAAAACAATTCGGGATCGCTTTCTTTCTTTTTTGACAAATAAGAATTTATAGGTTCGGTCATTTTCTTCTTCGAAGTTGCTTAAGATGGATTGGTTAAATCATGCTATTATCTCAAAATCGTTTTCCCTTCATTCATCATTCATCAGCAATATATTTGTTCGGTCGAGATTCGACCTGCAACAGACTTCAAACTTTTGATTTTAACGTGAAATCTAACTCCTGCTGTTTCACGACATGCAGCTGACTTCCATGTCTAGCTTATTTCCTGTCCAAACATTTGTTACTAAGGATATTTAGGTCAACTCGCCTTGACCTGCTATTCCAAACTTGACTCTAGTCTCCCACGTGATCATCTCCCTGTTACAACCCAGTGAACATTCCCAATATGTGTGTGTGTGTGTGTGTGTGTGTGTTCGGCTATCTATATCGTAACAGTAATGTATAATAAAATGTTCGAATGTTGTACTTTAAGAAATTAAAATATGTTAGTAGGGAAAATGAAAATTATTTGAAAGAAATTGATATTAATATATTGAACTGCAGAAAGTAATATTATTTCTATATTTATAAATTAGAAATCACTAGAGATTAAAATGATTTTATTGTAATAAATCTTTGAATAGAGACAAACACACACCCACACTCACACACAAACACACAAACAAATGTACGCACACAAGCACGCAAACGGACACACATATATGTATGTCAGAGACAGAGAAGTCAAGTTAGCCGACAGAGTAATTCAGCACACTACAATGCTACTTTCACGATGCAGAACATTTCACAATATCAGACTTTGAGCATCTCAATTTAAGCCACTAGATATGAGGTGGTAATATAAACACAGTGTTGAATGTATTTTTCATTTATGAGCTTAATTTTTGAATTCATTATGTTGTACAATTTCCTTATATAAATACATTCTTTTTTTCTTACTTTTGAAGTATTTTCATTTTACATATATATATATATATATATATTTCCTTAACAAGCCACTAAATAAGCGGAAAAGCATTATAATTACTGATTTTTGTACGAGCCATATACACAGCGTCATTAATCCTCATGAAAATACTTGCTAATTTTTATAATTACCAAATGAATATAAATCCCTATTGTAATTATAGAAGTAAGGATAACTATCTAATTTTCGTTATATTCATGCAGGAAAAATGCCATAAACCAAGTTAACATTTAAAGAAAAAAAAAACATTTGAAATTTCTCCAAGATATAAGAAACATATTTTTATAATCAGAAATATTCATACTTTAATCTCTACCTTTCAATTTAGGCACCACCATCTAAATATTTCCGGGTATTAAAAGAGAGAAGACTCTCTCAACAGATCGCATAGAAGGATACTTGGTAAATCACAAATTTCTATAAGCTTTAGAAGTAGATGTAACCTATGCAAAATATAAAATTAATTAAACTTTGTATTAATAACCAACTTTTAAACCAATGAATTTAAGAAAGTTTTAATATTGGCACTGAAATAAATTTAAATTAACGGTAGAATTAATATATTTTGCTTAACATATATTTTCTTTACTAATAATTTTCTATCAAAATCAGCTATAATTGTCTCTATATGGAAAATATGATCTGCTATATATTTTTATATATTTTTATATATTTTTTTATTTTTATCCAATATATATTCTCTTTAGATTTTATCATTATTATTTAATATATAATTTTTGTTAATTTTTATTAGTTATTCATTCGTTAATTTTTGCGTGTGTTTTATTATTGAATGCTGATATAATATTTTTGTCTTCGTGCTTAAATTGTACATGGCTAATTCTTTCATTCCTTTTGTGTCTGAAAATTTTCTCTTATTTTTTAAATATTTTGTGCTTTTCTGCGATGTGATGTATACTTCATTCCAGGTGTTTGTATAGTGATTGTGTATGATTTGATATATGTATACTTTAATTTTTGACACTTCCGGCTAGAATGTATAAACATCGTTCCTTCATCAAGCAACCGATTTCCACTTTGTTAATACCAGTATTTTTATTATTTTGAGTTAAATTAACTTATATTTATATATTTTCCACGGTGTAAAAGAAACATTTTGTATTTTCAATACTGTCGAAATATATTCTGGTTTTATAAGCCCTTTAAATATGTGTAGATTTTACTGTACTGAATAATATCATTGACATTTTATTTTTTATCAATTTAATATTTTATACTATCTTGGTAAAATCTATTGTATTATCCTCTACGTTTTTCCGGGCTTAACTCTCTCTCATATATATATATATATATATATATATATATATATATATATATATATAATTTAATAGATTTCATATAATATTCGGAGTTAAGTTTGTGGAAAGCCTGGTAAGAATTTATTCACATTTCAAAAACTTGAATTGCTTTCGGTTATTTCAAGACGTAGAACTTGCTCTGGAAAAATTATCGATATATAATAATTGGTGTTTTCGCCTGTTGACATAACTTTAGAATTTTCTTTTTTTGTTACATTATTATTAGTATTATTAATTTCCGTATTGCGATTTTATGATTATTTTTACTTTTGTGTTTCCAGTGTTTCATGTAGGGAATTTCTTTTTAAGTTATGGTTCGTGAATTTTTTTTTATTTTCAATAACTGAACATTCCCATTTTTTTCGAATTGAACTTATTCAGTAATTCATGGTTAAATATATGCTCCTTTTTTGCAATTTTAATTGAACTCTACTACACATCTTAGAAACAGAAAGGAAATACAAAAAATAACTGCAATTTTTCATATTTTTCAGGATTTTTACAAGATTCTATTATTTGAACCGAGCTAGTATTATTTTTATTTTGCAACTGATAAAATAGTTTACCTTAATTCAATTTTATATTGCAATAACAAAAATGAGATTTTGCATAAAATCCTTCGTAAAAACATAATGTTAAAACATGTAAAACTAAAGTAAATATATAAAGCATATTAGTCGTACTATTATTGGTCGAAGAAAATTTGATTTTGTGAGACATAGTTTGTTTATATATATATATATATATATATATATATATATATATATATATATATATATATATATTATATTTCCATAAAGACGATTGACAAGATATTTTGATTAATATTTTATTTAATTTTGTTTTTTTTGTTGAACCAATTGTTTTCATTGCAGTATACAAAATGTATAAACTTTTCAGTAGCCGAAAAAACAAACTAGTGAACAATGACTTGTTTAATCCACTTATTCAGAACCACATTAGAATTTTTCATTCGAAATATAACACAAAACCACAAAAGACACACTGAAAAAAGCAATATTTTCGATATTTTCTGCAACATCCAAATACATTGTAATTATAAAAGAACGAAACTTTACTGTGAAAATTCACCTGAAAATAGTCAACTTATGTCGACTTAAACAAAAAATAAGAAACATCACAGATGATAGTTCAGATTGATCTCTTTCAAACGCACACGGAGATCTATTAATAATTGTCCGGAAAGAAGTTGTTGATAAGGCAAATTTAAAAGCATCATCTACATGCAAAAATATCTGAAAATTAATAAAAAACAAAAATATTCGACTGTTAAAAATATCATCTACGAACATGTGTGTGTATGTATGCGTGTGTGTGTGTGTGTGTACTTAATCTTTTATTATATATTAACTGCTCATTTCTCATTTTGACTTATGATATTATCCTAATTTTATTTTCATTTTATTTTACTTCTATTTATAAATTTGAAACCATTTCCCATAATCTAACCATATTAATATTAATATTATTATTTATATAAACTAATTATTTTTCCAAAGTTTTGTTTGTTAAATTTTTGACAGAGATATATAATATTTTCTCTATATTCTTTCTTCCCGCATCCTTTTTTTAAATTATATATTTAACATTTCCTATCCATTCTGTCCGAAGCCATGTCACCTAGGCTACAGAATATTTTTCTCTATCATCTTTTTTCGTTAACTTTCCCCCGTCTACCCCATTTGTCCTTACTTTTTCCTTTTCCGGCACCACTTCTTGTACCTTCCACCTCCAATGTTTACCCCACCACTACTTATTCCTGTGAGATTGGTAAACTTTGACACTTTATTCTTTAATACCGATCTAATCAAAACGTCTTCTTCTAATATCGAGTCATGAATTCCTGTCTATGCCCCTTTTTATGTATGGACGATAATTTCTTTTACTTAATAACCCACCACTTTTATTTTTCACTTTCTGTTATGAATATGTATTTGGCCTCCCTCCGATATATTTAAATTGTATCATATTTGAATTAAAAAATTATTTTGCATAGTTCCTGTTGAAGCTAGAGTTTTTCGCTGAAATAACAATTATTTAACTAAATGTAAATTTCGGAATTTATTAGTATCATATATATATATATATATATATATATATATATATATATATATATATATATATATGACTATAGTATTTAAGGTCTAACACTCTGATTGCGCCCACTAGAAGAAGAGGAGATGTTGAAAACAGTAGCTACTCCGGCATATACGCATCGTTCATTCTATAATGAATTAGATCACTATGGCTATTGGGTGTGTATAATGATATATGCGTTAAAATGTCTACCTTCTTCTACCGAATGCTCGTAGCTCAGAGATTAGAATCGCCGACTGACGCCAATTCGGTCGGGTTTCAATCCTGGTTCAAAGTTCAATCGGAGTCTAATCTTACTGATGGCTGTGATACAGCGAAACAGATCTGTCTGCGGATGACTATATATATATATATATATATATATATATATATATATATATATAATATATATGTTGTGTGTGTGTGTGTGTGTGTGTTATATATATATATATATATATATATGTGTGTGTGTGTGTGTGTGTGTAAATATAAATAAAAGTATTTATATATATGTGTGTGTGTGTGTGTGTTGTAATTTTTCCATTACAATGGTATATAAATCATTATATCACTACACAAATTTTCCATATTTCAGACCGATACAGTTCTTCAAGTGATATGTTAAACGAAATTTTGAAAAGGAATTATTTTGAAAATATAAGACGAATTTAAGGTTTTTTTAGAATAATATGATGTGGTAGTTAGAGAAAATATTTTAGGTGCGTCAGTATTGTTAAATCAAAATTAGAATTTATGTTGGAGTGTAAGTTATTACTGATAAAGTTTAATTAATTAAATTTAACGATAATTATTTGGTCTGAGGAAGGTACGTAGTGGGACCAAACATTACTTCAATATCTAAACGATAATTTTTCAACAACTAGTTGGATTTTTTTAAAAACTTCTACATGAGTAAAGGTGCAGGGATAATTATGTAAAAATTCGAATTAGATACTTTTGGTATACTAAACTGTGTTGCTGTTGTCATATCTGGTTCGGTGCCCTTGTCTTCATCTCACTGTTCCCGACAGACTCTAAAGGAGAATCTGAAATGGGATCGGTGTAGACCTGGTAGCTTTACTCCATCCACTTTCTCTACGGCGTGATGTAGCTTTCCTCTGTCTCTACTACAAATATTTTACTGTCTTCTGCTCCGACGAACTTAGGTCACAGGTGCACCCTCCATAAAAATTTAATCGACCAACCAGAATGGCAAGGTCCCACCCGTTTGCATTGAAACCTACCAAATGCAACTGACAATTTTTCTCCAGCTTCCCACCTGTGGAATCCCATTCCGTATAATTGATTTTCCTGACAGCTATATCTTTCAGGAATTTAAATGCAATGTCAATTGAAATCTTTTGTCCACGTGACTCTTGTCATTTCCTCGTCATTCTACATCACTCCGTATGTCTTGTGCTTTTCCATTTCCCTCTACCATAGCAATTTTTTCACGTTTGTGTTTCTATCATTCTCTTGCCATTTCTCTGGCATCCACTGTGACTGGTTCGTCTTTCTCTTCATTATCCTCCTGCCTAAGCTTTTACTCTTTCATGCAGCTCTCTACGTATCAGTGTCAGTACCGCCTTTCTTGGGGTGAAACGATAAAAAAGTTCAGAAAATTAATTACGTTTTGTTTAAGTCATTTAATTCATTAAAATAATTTTTCATTTTTAAGTTATATTAGTGCATAATTTACAAATGAGACATTGTAGTTTTGTTTCTTTTAAAATGAATTATTTTGTTTTGGTAAGATATATTGTTGAACCATACCTAGTCCCCACCCTTTTACAGTGAAGCAGATAAGATGAAACCGTAATTTCTACTTCAATAGCTTCTTTTCTCGCGCTTCCCGCCTGTGGAATTCCCTTCCACATGCCTGATTCGCCGACGGTTACAATCTCCAGGACTTTAAATGTAAGGTCAATAGATATCTAACACACCAACTTGCATCTATTCTCTCAAACACTCTCACCATCTAACTAACCCTCATTCTCGGTACCCTTACCCGTCTATCACCCTCCTTCTGAAATTTCTTATATCTAACCATCCTCTTTCCCGACCCTATGTAATCCCCTGCGCAATAGTCACAGTGGAATGCATTGCTCGGGGTGAAACGATTAAAAAAAAATCAAATGGACAGAAAACAATCATCAACTGGAAACTAGATTTCAGTTTTTTTTAACTGGATTTTGTACTAACCCATAAGAAAAAGTGGTGGAATGTATTGTTTAGAATAAGGATTTAATAATTATGCCTTGCTAAGTTATATTATACTTTAGTTGTTCTGTGGGTCATTTATTTCGTTAAAATATTTTTGCAATTTTGAAATTATATTGCGACACTGAGATCCGAAGGCGAATTGGCATGGCGAAAGAAGCATTCCAGAAGTTGAGTAAGGTATTAAGAAACAGGTCAATTTCACTAGAAAAAAGAGGAGAGTACTGTATTGCTATCTGATGTCGGTTCTTAAATATGGCAGTGAATGTTGGACAATATCTTTGAAGATGAAGGAAAAACTTGAAATGTAGTTCTACAGAAGGATACTGCGGATATCATGGACCGAGTATGTGAGTAATGAGAATTCTTCGAACGGATGGAGTCGAAAAGGAAACTAATACTGAGCACCAGGAAGAGAAAACTAAAGTTCCTGGGACATGCAATGAGGAAGGAGGGCTTGGAGAACATGTTACTAACAGGCAAGAAAGAGAGAAAAAGAGACAGAGGAAAGCAGCGGATAACATACTTAATGGACCTGATCAGGTGGATGACGGAACGAGGGTTGCATGGTGCCATGGGAGAAAGCGTGCTAAGTGCCACCAGGGATAGGGAGATGTGTAATGCCAAGGATGCTTACGTCCTGAAAGGATATGGCACATAAATGAAATGAAGAAAGTGTTGCTCCTACTTATGCTAATTAGTTATGATATTCAGGCATAAAAATAATCCCAATAAGATAACGTCTTGAACTTGAAATATTTTTTAAACAAATCGAAATATTACTTGGATAACTGACTTATTCAGTAGGCGCACAAATTCTTTACAAATAAAAAATGCAAACAATAATTACTGATTGAACGTTTCGTTTTAAACGGATTATAAGCCGTTGCCATCTATTTAAAATCAAAAGTATTTTTAGATCGTAAAAGTTATTTGCGAGTTATTAATGATTACAGTATTACTAATTATCATAGAGCTGACGGACGAGATGCGAAACAAAACCAAAGGGAAGTGGAACTTACCTATCAGCCTAAATTTCCGCGACATTACCCATTAAGCCAACCACAGATTCAAGATAACAGCACTTGTTATTCACACTGCAGCCGCTCTCACACCGGCGTGATGTAGCTTCCCTGTGCCTCTTCTACAAGTACTTTCATGGCTTCTGCTCCGATGAGCTTAGATCATTGGTGCCGCCCAAGCACGAATTTACACGAGATACTAGATTAGCAACTAGGTCCCACCCTCTTACAGTTAAACAAATAAGATGTAACCGTAAATTTTACTCCAACAGCTTCTTTTCTCGCGCTTCCCGCCTGTGGAACTCCCTTCCACAACTCTGCTTTCCCGACAGTTACAATCTCCAGGTGTTTAAATGTAGGGTCAATAGACACCTCCTATCACACTAACTCCCAACTATTCTCACAACACTCTCATCTACCCAACCCTCATTCTCGGTATCCTCACCCACCTATCACCCACCCTCTGTTATTTCCTATATTTAACCAGCCTTTCTCCACTCTACGTAGCCCCCTGCACAGTAGTGGCAGTGACATGCCTTGCTCGGGGTGAAACGCTTATAAAAAAAAAAAAAAATACCCATCAAGATACTGAGCGTTCTTGACATTTCTTACGTGCCTGCTATTCACTTCAAGATGAATATTTAATTTAACCTAGCGAGAATAATGTGCTTGCAGTTTACTGTGGTTTCATGCATCTGGTTTAATTGTATGTAGCTATTCATGTATTTAATGATATCAATTTTTTTAAGAAAAGAAAACATCGTTCCTTTATTGATTTCGATGTTCTTGCTCGTTTGAGGATTTTCCATTTAACTTTTGGTGTTTTATTTTCGTTTCTTAACTTCCAAAAGTATTTGGAAAGAGACCTCATATTTTGTTTATCTTTGTTATTGAAAGATGATTGTAAAATCGCTATTTAAATATGTTCATTGGGTTTCCGATATCTATTTTATCATCGTTTGGATTCTCCATGGATGAAATCTGACACATATATATCAGGAATTTCGTTGAACATTTATTAGGCATTGTTTTGGGTTTCTACAGTTACCTCTATTTAATCAGTTAGTTAATTTTCAACAGGAAGACAACTGTATGAAACTAATAGATAAATATTTCCCCAAAATAACCCTTAAGCAAAATTTTCAATAGGAATATAAGTAAATTAAACCATAGCTGCTCCAACTATCTAGAAAAATAATTAACTTACATAACAATAAAATATTACACGCATACAACAAAAATAACTGCAACACTCATAACAGTCTCCCCATAATAATAACCTTTGTTACTCTAGAAACCCAAACCAATGGCCCATACCTAATAAATATTTAACGAAATCCCTGATATATATGTGTTCGATTTCATTCATGAAAAATCCCAATGATTACAAATCCACATTGATATCGATCAATTTACGATAATAAAAGATCCTTTTTCGATAAAAGGTGACAATGTGACATGGTTTTTATATAAACATGAGGATCCTTCATATTACTGATCCATAGCATACACAGGTTTTTATTAAATGATCAGCTATTTCTCCTGATCCTTCTTTTAACCATCTAATGGGAATATATCTCCGATTTCTATGAATGTACATATTCATGTTCCTTGTATTATTTTCATTTTTGTTAATATGTAGGAACATATTTAATACGGCACTAACGTTTACATTTTTTTGCTGCCTCAGTTAGTTAGCCACTCATTGAGAACAACAGTTATTTATATATTTCAGTCTGTTCCAAATTTATGATATAGATATTATTGGATATTTTGAGATTGAATGCATTGGTTAGTACTATCATGTGTATCTAAGAATAATGATGTTTATTTATGTTTCTGTTAAGCATTTCATATTTCATGCAAAAGAAATATGCTTATATACAACAGCGTTCTTGCTTCCCTTTCTGATTGTTATATACTGATGATAATTGTTGATATGCCAGTGTCATATGTATTCTAACCTGATTTCGAATATTCCTGAACAAAAACAAAATTCTCCATCCTCTAAGAAATGATCCAAGAAATAATAAAGTAAAATATTTATGTAACTGGAATGCAAAACAAAGATGACACTAAACTGATGTCTTTATAAATTTTCAAAATGCTGAATATTGCTGTCACATATGGTCGGGTGCTGCCGCTATTCATATCGGGTTTCTTGACAAAACCAACGATGAATCTGTAATGTGATCGATCTCGATCTAGTACCTCAACTCCAATCAATTTCTCACTGATATAATGTGACTTCACATTGTCTCTTCTACAAATGCATTTATGGCTTCTGCCCTGATGAGATTAGCATCCTGCTGCTCTTTCTACATGAATTTACTTGAGATAATAAACTAGAAACTAGGTCCAACAATTGTACAGTACAACCAAATAAATATGACCGTTACTTCTACTCTAACACCTTCTTTTCTCCCTTTTCCTGCCGGTGGAATTCTCTTCCGTATACTTGCTTCCATGAAACCCAAAATCTCCAAAGATTTAAATGTAAATTTAATGACAAATGATATCTCTTATCTCCTTGACTGGCATTCTTTCCCTGACAACCCTTTTATTATGATCTCTAACCTGTTGAATCTACTCTCATGCAAATCTCTACACGCCAATGTGCTCATCCTTCACTTACTCGTTTTCTGGCACTCCCTGTAACGTGTTCCTCTTTCTATTCTCTCTCCTCTAGCGTAATCATCCTGCTCGCCAGTAGCGGTACTGCCTTGCTTGGTGTGAAATGATTATAAGAAAATAAATAATGAATATTTAAGTATATCGGTTTATTGATACACTTTAACAAAATTAATACAGGAGAGAGAAAACTGAAAGTAGAATAGGGTTGAAAAGGGAGATATTCACTCTAAAACGCAAATTGTTAGAAAACGGAAAGTTTAACCTCGTCATTTGTCTAAATAGCCTCAGCAAATCGAAGCATTTCAATGAATATCGTACTTGTCTTAAAATCCATTCAGAAATATAAAGACTGTCGACTGTATTGAATCGCATTCTTAGAAAAACTCATCTTCGAAACATTGAAGACTGTATCTCATAAGAAGATGTTTTCTTCTAATTTGTATTTCGTGGACTGATGTTGCAAAATCGCAGAAAACGATTTCAAATAACAGAAGATACAGTACTTGAGGATTTACACAATAGTAACTAGAAAAGTTAGGACATGTAACACGAAAACAAATTAATGATATAACTAAAATGTTAACATGACGAAATAATTTAAAATATGTTTGGATTAAAATCGGAATGAGAAATGAGAATAGATTTAAAAACGAACTATTTTCTTTATCAATATTTTTTAATAAAAAGTTCTTGTGAATTAAAACTGACAGTATTTGATTCTTTGATTCTGTTTATCGGCGTAACAATCTCTACAGATTATTTAATGCAAAAATCTAAATATTTTGACCTCAGTTGAATGTCGTCGACTACAAAACGTAATGTACTGCTGCTTATTTTGATACAAACATATATTCCTGGTCGTATTACTATAAATACATGTTGCTGATAATTTATCTATAAATAAGTATTGCTGTAATATAATATGAATAGGTATTGTTGATATTTCTAATATAAAATGTATTGCTAGTATTTTTAGTATAAAATTGCAATTGTTATACGTTCATGCTCTTTTGATTTTTGTTTGAGGTTTCATAGTATGGACCATAGCAGCTGCAACAAGGCCAAGTCTGGCAGGTCCTCGGACAAAGGCGGTTCTATGTTGTTCAGAATTTCAGATCATTCGATCAGAGCCTTTGTTGCCAGATGTACAGGGTGCGATAAGTAAATTGTTGCAATTTATTTTGCTTTCGAGCATGCGTGTTGTTTATTTTTCTATTCTTTTGGCAGCAGTCTTGTAAAATCAGTTAGAAGTTAGACATCGTCTTTAACAAAAATATTATCGTGACGCATTAGGCTCTGCTAATAATGTTTGCAAACGACATATTGTTCTCCTTAACATTCGTTCCAGAAGCTGAAATACGAATATTTCAAAGTGTTTCTGAAACTGAAAGACATTGGGAAAGTTTTGGATAATATATCCAATCACAATCATGTTGTTAGGGGTGATCACTTGTGACGGCGACTATATGTCTCTATTCGCCTTCCCACAAGGTCTCGATTTTATCATAGATGTTTATATCAAGTGCCACAAGATGGTCATGATATCCTAGGTGAAGAGAGTGATCTGGAAATTTCAATGTTTGGAAACAATCTCTACTCTATGCCACACAATCACGAGAAGAAAGTCAAACCATTTTTGCGAACACATCACCCCTTGCATTTGGCTGCCTAATTTCTCAGATCCCAATGATTATAATGTGTGGGGCGCAATTGAGCATAAAACCAAAAATACAATCTCCTTCTAACACCATAAACATGTTGAAGGAAAGGATTATATGAGCATTGAGCAAGGAGGCTATCCAGAAAAGCTGCAGGATATTTTGAACACGAGTATAAGCCTCTGTTGAAGCTTTGGTGAATTTACTGAATAAAACTCCTGTTTTGTATTTGAAGATATTTTTGTGTAATTTTGGAAGATGTATCTTTTAAATTGAGATATCAGTAGTATTCTCATTTTTGCAAAATAATCTAAACGACAATTATTCTGTAGCACACTGGAGTTTATTATCATACCGTGTGCTACTAAAAGTATTAATTGCTGCTCGTTCAGTGAAAGCAATTCTTTTCTGACAAGAAAATAACAATTACTAATTTATTGTACCAATGAATGATTTCTTACGTCTGTTCTGGTCATATGCCAAGTTTGCGTTTCGATATATTCGTATTTGGCGTTATCTATTTTATGCATTCTGCTATTTCATTATTTATTTTTTAATTTGTTCCAAATGTAATTCTGAACAGTTTTTCTTTGTTCTTTTTTTTTTTGGAACATTTTTATTCCAAATTCTAATGGGAGAATTTTTCGCATCATCTTTGAATTTTTTTTTTGTCTAAAGACCGTTATCCACATTTCAAATTTTCTGACACGTTGTGCATTTAGGTGATTGTTCTGTTTCTATCTCTTTCACTTTTGTAAATATATATATAGATATTGTTGTAGATGCTGATTTCTGGTCTTCCGTTTGAAATTTTTATAGTCATCATATCAAAAATTGCTATCTCTAACGTAATGCATCTCTATTCGTTTTTTTATAGTTCCTTTCCACCTGAGTTGCTTCTGTTTGTTTATGATGAATTTATGTATTATTCCTAAATAGATTATGACATTGACATTTTCTTGTGGTATTTTCGTCGATGCAGTAATATTTAGATTATATTATTTGTTATCATTCTTTAAATTTCAGGCTAAAATTGGTCATCAGGTTAATTTGCATTTAGATTACTTTGTTATTTCCTACATTGTTCAGAAACTATCTCTCTCTTTTCTCATAGTAATCTGTACGGAAATTCGTTGTGGAGGTGTAATGAGGATATAGGCTCGGAACTAGAATTTGCAGAGCCGAGTTCGAAATCCGTATAATTTTTTTGGATCTACTAACACGGAAATAATATTCTCTCTCAAACCATGTTTCAAATAGAAGAGTGTAATAGGCTCTGTAGCCATAGATAGCACTCATTCTTAAGAAGAAAAAAATGGCAACCAACTGCGAAAAATGTTCTGTTTAGTCACTTATGTCTCAAAACAGACATGATCGATAAATCGTCTATCACGTATAGCATTAAACTCTTTACGAAATTAATATTTCTCCGTATGTAATTTTTATTTAAATGATTGTAATTTTGTTTCTTAATGTTGAATCCACACATGAGGTTTACTCAGTATCATCAATACTGTTTTATGTTTAGTT
Source organism: Ascarosepion bandense (assembly GCA_037127315.1). NCBI lineage: Eukaryota > Metazoa > Mollusca > Cephalopoda > Sepiida > Sepiidae > Ascarosepion > Ascarosepion bandense. The sequence continues at coordinate 1,502,028 of JBBBDQ010000821.1, forward strand.
ATTTTTTGTTGTCTACTTTTGATGATGAATTGTTTGCAATTCTTATAATTTTTATCTTTTACGTTAAAGTCTTCAAGTACATATATTAAATAGCAAATCAAGTAAATGTATATCGCAATCTTGTGGTATATGAGTAGTAAGAGTAGGGGGAGTGATTAAGTGAAGATTTGTGAAGTTAAGCGTGGATAATACCGCAAATGTATGATTTGATAGGTTAATATTGTTGTACTTAAGAAACATAATATAAGGTGTCTATTCCACAATGCAAGTATCTATTCAGAGTTAATAGTGTTTAAAACGAACAGAAATTGCGAAACATCACATGCAAGAATAAAAAATATATGATTGTTGGCAAAAATGAACAGCCAAATATGTAAAATGCAAACTGAAAATACAAAAAATCATGTAATACAATGAAGCGTAACTGCAATAGCATAATATATCTTGCAAATCTACGTAAACCATTAAAAAAGGAAATATTTGTTAGAAAGGAAGAAAACAGTACTAAAGTTTCATGTAAAGGCTGTCCTCCTATATCACAGTGAATCATGGGCGGAGGCCAAAGAGATTAATAATAAGAAGAAATATGAAAGGTGCTGAATGTGAGAGAAACTGGAAAATAATAAAGGAGACTTATATTTGATATCAGAATCAGACAGTTGAAATCTCTAGCTCTTGGAAGTGTAATATAGGAGAGATATTAGGACAGCGAAAAGTTAAAATTCAATTATGCTTGGAAAAGGCAAGAAAATTGTTTAAGATATTTATCGCAAAGTTTCAGAAGGTAAATGTAAATTAGAAGAAAAAAAATGTTGGTATTTTTAATCATCTACTCACATGCGAAATATTTTAACGTCGGAGATGATATCCCATCTCAAATAATAATAATAATAGTGAAAAATATGATGATACACCAGATAAATTTTCCAGATATAGATATGGGACAGCAAACATGCACTTATTCAGACAAAGTTATATGCATGTAAATATGGATGTATTTTTGCGTGTGTATATATTTATATATTACCATCGCTTTCGGGTCAACCTTCCATACGCTTTGGAAAATATCTATCTTTCAGCAAGAATCTAATATGCATACTCCCAACACGGGTGAGATACACTCTTTAAACCAGACGTGTTTTACATCTAAACCTCGAAAAATTATATTGTAGTCAAGATACAGTTTAACCATTATATATAAATTTCCCTGATTCCTATTACCGAACGTTTAATATATGCTTAGATTATATCGAATGTAAACAAGCCCAACCGAACAAAATATTACGAAATGTACAGAAAGTTACGAAATTGGCATTAGCCTAAATATTTGCTTTTCATTTGTTTAACATTATTGTACCTATGTTCAGTTAAAGAGAATCATCAGTTTTAGAATTCCGGCTTCTCCGGCATTTGTTTTTTTAAGTGCTCAATACAATACATATTGTAGAGCAAAATATAAATATAAATTAAACTATAAATTAATTTAACTTAAAACAAAATTAATAAAAATTGTATGTATATATATATGTATATGACGGAAAAAGGATATTTATATACTTATCCGCAGACAGACCTGTTTAGCTATATCACAGCTCATCAGTGCGGTTGGACATTACTTTTAGCCAGGATAGAAACCCGACCGAAATGAAATCAGTAGGCGATTCTACCTCTGAGTTATTGTTATGTCGCCAAGTATAAATGAATAACTCAACAACAGAATCAGAATATAAGTTGTATTCCACGGAAAGACGATTAGTATGTACAGAAGTGATTAGTAATATTTACAATAGAAAGATACAAGAGTCCAATCCTTCGTAAGACGTGTGTGTACGTGATTACTTCCGGTACGCCACCGGAAATGTGACTAACTCTTCACTGACTCGCACTGACTCTTCAATAGCTCATTAGAAACTCTCAAGTGACTCCCTACGACCCTCTTGTAGAGAATCTACCATTGCTATATATAGCAATGGGAACAGTCCATATTTATTCAAATTGGAGCGGCGCCCTAACAGTTATGGGCTCTTGGTAGAAGGTTTACATTTAGCATGTGATATACCATGTAAACATAAGCCAGTAGCTAAGAGTGTCCTAATTACTGAATGATATATATATATATATATATATATATATATATATATATATATATATATATCCTCTTGCAATGAGAAAATGTTGGTTGTATCAACTACATTCCTTTATACGTAAATGCACAAGTTAACCGTTGCAAATATCTTCTGGCCTACTCCTGTCACAGATTAAGATATTTCTTCAGGTGATCTTTTAAATGTAGCTAGCAAGAAGTCCATAAAAATGTCAGCTTTGAATACAGATTTTAGGAAGCTCAATTTCAAACCTGCAGGAACATATATGGGTTTGTATTCGGTTCTCTCGAGTGTAGTATGTTTTGCAATTCAGACTTATATTCGGGTATCTCTCGAACTATATATATTAATCATATAACCCCGGGCAAGGCATTCCACTGCCACTACAGCGCAAGGGGTTACAAAGAGGAAATGTTAGAAAAAGGGTGATAGACGAGTAAGGATGTACATAGGAGTAGTGTGTGTGTGTGTGGGGGGGTGTGTGCATTTTCATCTTCATCCATGTGACCTGTCCCTTCAGGACGTAGGCGATCATGGTTCTCCACGTCTCCTTATCCCTTGTGGCTCCTAGTTTGCTTACTCCTGTTACTCCTAGCAACCCCCGTTCCGTCATCCACCTGATCAGGCCCTGCAAATATGTTATCCGCTGCCTTCCTCTGTCTCTATTTCCTTCTATTTAGCCAGTCATTATCAGGTTCTCCAGGCTGTCTTTCCTCATTGCGTGTCCCTGGAACGAGTTCTTTGCCATGAAAATTCGCCTTCAAATCTCTGTGTCGCACTTTCCATCTCCTGTTAGAACACTTCCTAGGTATTTAAATTGTTGTACTTGCTTTATTCTGGTATCCTCCACCTGTATTTGGCATTTTAGGTTGCACCTTTTTCTGATGACCATGCATTCAATTTTCTTAAAGTTTATTTGTAGTCCCTTTTTGTCACTCTCCACCGCTACCTTCTGTAGGAGGTATTGTAGTTTCCTTTCGTGTCTGCAATCAGTACTGTATCATCTGAATACCTTATGTAGACATAAGTTATGCAAATGATACAGTTGTGGCCTCTAATAACAAATCCTGGCGTATCATCTAAGGTCCTCAAAATATTCTCGCTGTACAGGTTGAACAAATCCAGTGAAAAGACACATCCTTGTCTTACGCCTCTTTCTATCTTTGTAAATCTACTGAGATCGTTACCTTTCCGTATGCATGCCGTTTGCTGCCAATAGAGATTTTTACTACCCTTATGTCTTTCTTGAAAATGTCGAGTCTGCTGAGCATCTCCATCTATTCTTAGTCGTATTTTGTTCAGTGCCTTGGCATAGTCAATGAAACTTAGGTACAAGTCTTTCTTCATTTCTATTGCTCTTTCGGAGGCATCCTAATCATGAATATTGCGTTCCTTGTTCCAGTGTCTTTGACGAACCCTGTCCTATATCTGGCCTGATTCTGCTTCTCGCTCTATTCATCAGGATTCTGACAATCAGTTTTTTAATGTGGCTCATTAAGCTGATAGTTCTGTGTATTTCACACTCGTTTGCACCTGTTGTCTTCGGCAGTGCTATTGCTTAAAATTCTACAGTTTGGCCGTTAAAAACTTGCTTGGAAAAATCTCGAGGGTAAATCAGTTCGCGAGAAACGTTATTATAGAGATAAATTACCCTTTAATTGAATATATACAGGAGTTTTTTTTTATCTGTGACTAATGATAAGTGCCGTATCTATTATGTCTGATAATGTCCGATTTCTATTAAATAACGAAAAGAGAGATCAAAATCATTATAACGAAAATAAATAGCACTGTTTACTAGATAAAAAAGTTAATATTTCTCCATCAATTTCGATTAATGCAGAATACTTCTGAATACTAAAGATTAATATATAAGGCACTGTAGATTTCACAGTAAACACTACACCGTTAGTCCAATCAGGTTAGTGAAGAATATATTTCACAGTCAAACATTATTTTCTTAATACAAGAAAATAATTTAATTCGAAAAGTCACAGAACACATGGTTTAAGTGCTAATAGATTTAGTAAGTTAATCTAAATATGATTATGATGAATCAGCTTTGTGTTATAAACGAAAAGAGAGAATTTACGATATTCAATTATGTGGATTAGGACGATAGATTACAATTTTCTATTGATTTTACAAATTAAGAATGTATTGTTTAAGGCATCACAAATGAGGGAGATACGCAGCAGCAGATGATATTATACTCACGTTTTGAATAAGAATGATTGTACACCGTGGACGAATAGAAGTCATATGAAAAGTCGCCAACAAAACAATGACAGAATAATGATATGATGGCAAAATTTCGTCGCTTGAAAAGCGACTCCGAATGGTAGAGTATGTCTTCTCTACCCACAACAGCGTATGTCTAAACATTTCCGAAATTTTTGGAATTAGCTGTTGTTATCAAAGCAGTATTTATTGGAAAAAATTAGCCCGAAGTCAATTTACTTCTTAGGTTTGGAATTATTAGCGAAATAAAATAAATACTCGTAATATTTGAAACCCTATCATTCAATTAAGTGCCATACGTGAAACACGCTTGGGCGATAATATCTCTAAAGAGACATGACTGACTGGGCAGAAGTTTATCCCGCAGTAGGTTGCCATTGCTTTCTGCGGTAGACTGGTTGCCACCCAAGGCTATAAAACCCAATCTGTCCTGTTATTAAGCTCATAACTGGAAGGAAAAGACGGATTAATACCTTTTCCAAGGGTATTTGCGCGTAAGTGAATGCAATGAATTCAGATAGAACTCGAACTCGTTTCCCCGATTATCTCGTTCCGAGCCGATATTCAATGCACCACAACGCACATCCTATATCAAGGTAATAAAACTAACAGTCAAGCAGTTCGGCTACATTTCTGATGTTAAAAATTATAATTGAGGTAAAAATGAAACAAATTAAGTAAACATTATTGACATTGTTGAAAATGTTGTCCTCATCCTTATTTTCATATTTACGAACTTTCGGCCGTTGTACACTCCGACAATCTTCAGATGAGTATAATTTTGAATTGAACTTATCATTTCTTGTTCCATGAGTGATGTCACTTCTAGATGTTTTTAGTGATCTCTCTTTAACTGAACTTCTGAAATCTTCTGACCATCACTGTTGTCTTTATGTATTGTAATCACAAATTTTTTGATCACATGACTGGATTCAGCCAACGCATTTATCCACTGGACAGTACTTTTATCTATCTGTACTTAAGGAAAATTCGTGCGTATCAAACTGTTGTAAAATGAGCGTGTTACGTAGAGGACTATAAAATTAGCTGAAACACACATTTTTTCTTCTTCTTTAAATCAGACGTATTTAACTTGGCACAAACAATTCATTCTAATCGCCATGTAGTTGCGAAGATTTTATAGTCTGTCAAATTAAACAAAGGAAGAGATTTCTTTCTAGCAGCCGATTGTAACGCACTACGGAATTCGAACAAGAGCCTACTGGTTTAAAATTGGTAAAATTTTATCAGCGTTACCAGAACCTCCGGCTCACTACAATCGGATAAGTACAAATTCTTTCTCATAAACAAACACGCATGTCAATGCTAACGCATTATTGATACTACACATCATTCTCGTATATATACAAACTACAGTCCGACGTGAATACGCCATGTTTTACGTATCAATAAGTGTATTTTGCATTTGTTAAACAGTATATTTTTCCTTCTTTCACATTGTTGCTTGACTAAATTCATATGAACTCGTAGCTATCTTCAAAAGTTACCTTTTCTACCAACCATTAAATAAAGAATACATGTTAGTCTAATTATATAACAAAAATAATATGTAGCTTAGTCTGGTGAGCCATTGTTATCGAATTTGACAAGATGTCACATTTCGTTTGTATCTTCATGAGAAAGCGTTATAATTTGATATAGAAAAATAAAAATTCAAATCAATGTGGATATCTGAACTGCTTCCTTTGTTCCTGCTGCATTCATTTTAACAAATCCGAATATAGCTTAGACATTTCGCTTTGCTGTTTTGAATAAAAGTAGCAGGTTGTAATCAAAATATATAAGAGACGGGGTAGTTTGTTTTTTTAAGAGAGATTATTCAATGAAATGCATTTTCATTATTAATATGTCTAGACAGGAAAAGGAATTCCTCCTTAACCATTTCATAATAGAAAGGAAGTGGAAAAGTAAATAAACTAAAACAGAATATTGTTATCAAGATGGAACATGATTCGGTATATATTTTGATGAAAACAAAATATAAATCTTTGTTTATAAGTAATTGCTGCGAGTTAAGTTTGAAATCAAAATCAACTCAGGTGTATAGTAATTTGGGGAAAAGTTTCCAGGCAAATGTCTGCGTGCTTTCACGTCATGAAAACCTAAAATCATCGTCTAAACTTTGTTTTTGCTTACATATAAAGTTAGTCATATTCACACTCTGTTACACATCCCCAACAAAAATGTAACCAAATCTTACAACAGAACATACTATATTTGTAATAAAATCTTCAGTCTTTATTAGAGGTATATATTAAATTATTTACAGTGCTGTTACGATGATGCTGACAAAATCTCGCTGATTATTTCTACAATAATATGTGAGGACATCAATGTAGATATTTCAATTATTGTGGAGTAGCAAAAAGAATATGTATTCAAATGGTCACTTTTTCCACCAGTGAATAAAATGTTTCTCATTTGTCATATTAAGAGTTGTGACAATTTCAACAAGAATTACTATGACTAATATAGGATTTTATTTTTTTATGAAATTTTATCATTGCAAGTCCCAAGTAGGCATCTACGCAGATGACACTACAATATACACCCGCTCCAGTAAGAAACCTCTCGTGGCGGACAGATATAATCTCGCTGCTGACCTTGAGCGGGATCTACACTCTGTGGTTAACTGGGGCAAGAAGTGGCTTGTCAACTTCAATTTATCTAAGACCAAGCTGTTGTCTGTCAACCATTACCGACAACCTCTCCTGCCTCCCATAAGCATGGACCAAGTGATTCTCCCTGAGAGTAATACACTACGCCTCCTCGGACTTACCCTGTCCTCAGACCTCAAGTGTAACCACTATATTGAATCCATAGCAAAATTTACTGCTAAGAAGGTTAAGTCACTATGTCGATCCAGGATGTTTTTTCCACCTGAATCCATCCTGCATATATACAAGTCAACCATCCGTCCGTGCATGGAGTACTTCTGCCATTTATGTTCAGGTGCCCCTGCCGTTCTCCTCAGTGTTCTTGACAAGCTCCAAAGGAGTATCTGTAATGTGATAGGTACTGATCTGGCGACTCGACTGCAGCCACTTCCCCATCGTCGAAATGTGGCCTCCCTTTGTCTGTTCTATAAATACTTTCATGGCTTCTGCTCGGACGATCTGAAATCACTGGTGCCTCCGCAACAGGTGTTTACTCGTGTAAACCAGACTGGCACCTGGGTCCCACCCATTCACAGTCAGGTTAGCCAAATGCAGACGACAATTCTACTCCTGCAGCTTCCTCTCTCGCACTTCCCGCCTGTGGAATTCGCTCCCGTATTCTTGCTTTCCTGACTGCTACAACCTCCAAAAATTTAAATGCAAAGTCAATAATCATCTACTAACCACTGGACTCTAACTCTCTCTCCCCTCCCCTGTATAACCTTCCCTTTCTCTCCACCTATGTATCTGTCATCGCACCTGGTTTCTCAGCTTTCTATTGTTCCTTTCTAACTAGTTTGTACTCCTCACTCTTTTCTAATTAATCTTTTTACATTTATGTAACCCCCTGCACATCAGAGGCGTTTCCGCCTTGCTCGGGGGTGAAATAATTAAAAAAACAAAACAAAAGAACAAAATATAACTGCTTATTTAAGCTAATAGACGAATAATAGTTGGTTAGGCTTCCAGCTTTTCCAGCCGATGTAAGCCCCTTCTTTCTACATCGCTCTACGTTACAAGTAAAAAATTCTTGGAATACTAAATGGAACTGTTTCATTCAATCTTCTCATAAAACTAGTGGAATGAGTTATTTAAATTAAGTTATGTTTTCTGGTATTTGTTAATTCATTGAAGTAAATAACAATGTTCAGTAACAGAAACATTTAATTCACTCAAAACCAAATAAATATTTGAGTATATCTGATCAAATTCATTTGCGAAAAAGAAGAAAATATCGAACAAAATAACTTGAGTCAGTTTTATTAGAATTTTTATCTCTGTACAGTACATTTTTGACAGAATGTGGGAACAGGCTAAGTAGTTTAAGTGGGTTCACTTAAAAAATAATGATATTTAACTATATATCTGTTGTTTATATTTAATATATTTTTATGCAAAATATTAAAACAATCGAACTCTTTTTTTATCTGATATATATATATAATCCTTCATTACCCCCACTCAAAATTAATCCCAACATCCTAAGAAAAATTCTACTTGGGACTTATATTTTCAATTCAATTATCTTTATTGTTAATAGCTTAAATGTTCTATGTTTACTGTGTGTTATTATTTACTCTTTGATAATGGCTTATGTGAGCCGAAAGCTTAGACCCGATAAAAAATTCAACAAATACTGTGATTTTTTGTTGTCTTTTAACGACATCACCATCAAGTATATCAGACGGTATGAACGGATCCTACACAAAATTAATAGACAAAACTTGTCTATATTAGTCAATGAAACCTGCATTAATGAAAAAATGCTGCCAAAATACACACAATTTCAATTACATGATCCAGCAGCCCAACACACCATCACCACCTTGAAATATAAATGGAGCCTTGTGAAAAGGCAAATTGAAATAGCGAAAGAAAATCTTGACACATTATACAAGAACAAACATGACCTCTACAACAAACTGAAAGATATAACTACCTCAAACCAACTAGAAGAAATAATACTCAGACTATCCAAAATCACCGCAAAATCTGAAGTTGAACACCGTGCTAAAATTGTCAAAAAACTTAATTCACTATACAATGGCACGATCACTCTTCCCAAAAAATTCGATAAATTCATAAATCTTTCCAACCACGAACTAACTAAGCACCAAGAAGAATTACTCAACCTTGGACCGAACTGCCATATATACCGTAAGTATAACCAGCTTACTAAAAAATTGAAATAGAAACGCTCTATCAAAGCATCACTAAATTACAAGATGAAAAACTTATAACCGTTAAACCCGAACTGAAAGATCTACTTAAGGCTGAGGCAATCAAAGATCGCCATGATAAAAGCAGAAGCTCCTCAAAAATTCTATCGAAACAACTAAAATGTGCCGCGCACGAACTACGCAACCACCCTTCACATAATTGTAAAAAAAGCTGACAAGGCTAACATCTTTGTTGTACTTAACAAATCAGATTACAACACAAAACTCAACCACATACTCCATGACCACACAAAATTTAAAAAAATTAACAAAAACCGACACACCAACTAAAATCTAAACTTAATAAACTCATTAGTGCCAACAACGCTGATCAGAATTCCTTAAAACTCCCTAAAATTATTGGTGACTATAAACCTGGTTACATATACGGAACCATAAAAACTCATAAACCTAACTATCCTCTCCGCCCTATCATATCCCAAATTCCTACTCCTGTATACCAGTTAACTAAACATATTAACCAGCTTATCACACCCTACCTTCCGAGTAAATACAGCATAAAATCAACCCTAGAGGCAATCCAAATCCTCAAGAGTGAAAAACCTAATAATGAAATCATAGCTTCACTTGATGTGGAAAACCTTTTTACTAATGTACCCGTCAGTGAAACTATTGATATAATTATAAGAAATGTTTACAGTAATCCTTCATTACCCCCACTCAAAATTAATCCCAACATCCTAAGAAAAATTCTACTTGGGACTTATATTTTCAATTCAATTATCTTTAAATACTGTGATTTTTTGTTGTCTTTTAACGACATCACCATCAAGTATATCAGACGGTATTCATTTCATTGAATAATATAGACAAGTTTTGTCTATTAATTTTGTGTAGGATCCGTTCATACCGTCTGATATACTTGATGGTGATGTCGTTAAAAGACAACAAAAAATCACAGTATTTGTTGAATTTTTTATCAGGTCTAAGCTTTCGGCTCACATAAGCCATTATCAAAGAGTAAATAATAACACACAGTAAACATAGAACATTTAAGCTATAAGTAAATTTTAAAACTGAGTTATTTTGAAACTGTTTTTGAAGTTGTAAGATTTCATTAGTATTTTTAATTGATAGTAGGATATCATCAACATATCTTAGATATATTGATGGTTTTGTAAATTTTGCAAAGGTAGTATTTTCAAGGTTAGACATGTAGAAATTACTAAAAATCGGACCAAGCACTGAACCCATGGAGACTCCGTCACGTTGTATATATATAGTGTTGTTTGGATCAACAAAAGGCACTTCAGTAGTACAAGCTAGTAGAATTTTTCTTAGGATGTTGGGATTAATTTTGAGTGGGGGTAATGAAGGATTACTGTAAACATTTCTTATAATTATATCAATAGTTTCACTGACGGGTACATTAGTAAAAAGGTTTTCCACATCAAGTGAAGCTATGATTTCATTATTAGGTTTTTCACTCTTGAGGATTTGGATTGCCTCTAGGGTTGACTTTATGCTGTATTTACTCGGAAGGTAGGGTGTGATAAGCTGGTTAATATGTTTAGTTAACTGGTATACAGGAGTAGGAATTTGGGATATGATAGGGCGGAGAGGATAGTTAGGTTTATGAGTTTTTATGGTTCCGTATATGTAACCAGGTTTATAGTCACCAATAATTTTAGGGAGTTTTAAGGAATTCTGATCAGCGTTGTTGGCACTAATGAGTTTATTAAGTTTAGATTTTAGTTGGTGTGTCGGGTTTTTGTTAATTTTTTTAAATTTTGTGTGGTCATGGAGTATGTGGTTGAGTTTTGTGTTGTAATCTGATTTGTTAAGTACAACAAAGATGTTAGCCTTGTCAGCTTTTTTTACAATTATGTGAAGGTGGTTGCGTAGTTCGTGCGCGGCACTTTTTAGTTGTTTCGATAGAATTTTTGAGGAGCTTCTGCTTTTATCATGGCGATCTTTGATTGCCTCAGCCTTAAGTAGATCTTTCAGTTCGGGTTTAACGGTTATAAGTTTTTCATCTTGTAATTTAGTGATGCTTTGATAGAGCGTTTCTATTTCAATTTTTTTAGTAAGCTGGTTATACTTACGGTATATATGGCAGTTAGGTCCAAGATTGAGTAATTCTTCTTGGTGCTTAGTTAGTTCGTGGTTGGAAAGATTTATGAATTTATCAAATTTTTTGGGAAGAGTGATCGTGCCATTGTATAGTGAATTAAGTTTTTTGACAATTTTAGCACGGTGTTCAGCTTCAGATTTTGCTGTGATTTTGGATAGTCTGAGTATTATTTCTTCTAGTTGGTTTGAGGTAGTTATATCTTTCAGTTTGTTGTAGAGGTCATGTTTGTTCTTGTATAATGTGTCAAGATTTTCTTTCGCTATTTCAATTTGCCTTTTCACAAGGCTCATTCAACAAATACTGTGATTTTTTGTTGTCTTTTAACGACATCACCATCAAGTATATCAGACGGTATGAACGGATCCTACACAAAATTAATAGACAAAACTTGTCTATATTATTCAATGAAACCTGCATTAATGAAAAAATGCTGCCAAAATACACACAATTTAAATTACATGATCCAGCAGCCCAACACACCATCACCACCTTGAAATATAAATGGAGCCTTGTGAAAAGGCAAATTGAAATAGCGAAAGAAAATCTTGCCACATTATACAAGAACAAACATGACCTCTACAACAAACTGAAAGATATAACTACCTCAAACCAACTAGAAGAAATAATACTCAGACTATCCAAAATCACAGCAAAATCTGAAGCTGAACACCGTGCTAAAATTGTCAAAAAACTTAATTCACTATACAATGGCACGATCACTCTTCCCAAAAAATTTGATAAATTCATAAATCTTTCCAACCACGAACTAACTAAGCACCAAGAAGAATTACTCAATCTTGGACCTAACTGCCATATATACCGTAAGTATAACCAGCTTACTAAAAAAATTGAAATAGAAACGCTCTATCAAAGCATCACTAAATTACAAGATGAAAAACTTATAACCGTTAAACCCGAACTGAAAGATCTACTTAAGGCTGAGGCAATCAAAGATCGCCATGATAAAAGCAGAAGCTCCTCAAAAATTCTATCGAAACAACTAAAAAGTGCCGCGCACGAACTACGCAACCACCTTCACATAATTGTAAAAAAAGCTGACAAGGCTAACATCTTTGTTGTACTTAACAAATCAGATTACAACACAAAACTCAACCACATACTCCATGACCACACAAAATTTAAAAAAAATTAACAAAAACCCGACACACCAACTAAAATCTAAACTTAATAAACTCATTAGTGCCAACAACGCTGATCAGAATTCCTTAAAACTCCCTAAAATTATTGGTGACTATAAACCTGGTTACATATACGGAACCATAAAAACTCATAAACCTAACTATCCTCTCCGCCCTATCATATCCCAAATTCCTACTCCTGTATACCAGTTAACTAAACATATTAACCAGCTTATCACACCCTACCTTCCGAGTAAATACAGCATAAAGTCAACCCTAGAGGCAATCCAAATCCTCAAGAGTGAAAAACCTAATAATGAAATCATAGCTTCACTTGATGTGGAAAACCTTTTTACTAATGTACCCGTCAGTGAAACTATTGATATAATTATAAGAAATGTTTACAGTAATCCTTCATTACCCCCACTCAAAATTAATCCCAACATCCTAAGAAAAATTCTACTAGCTTGTACTACTGAAGTGCCTTTTGTTGATCCAAACAACACTATATATATACAACGTGACGGAGTCTCCATGGGTTCAGTGCTTGGTCCGATTTTTAGTAATTTCTACATGTCTAACCTTGAAAATACTACCTTTGCAAAATTTACAAAACCATCAATATATCTAAGATATGTTGATGATATCCTACTATCAATTAAAAATACTAATGAAATCTTACAACTTCAAAAACAGTTTCAAAATAACTCAGTTTTAAAATTTACTTATAGCTTAAATGTTCTATGTTTACTGTGTGTTATTATTTACTCTTTGATAATGGCTTATGTGAGCCGAAAGCTTAGACCTGATAAAAAATTCAACAAATACTGTGATTTTTTGTTGTCTTTTAACGACATCACCATCAAGTATATCAGACGGTATGAACGGATCCTACACAAAATTAATAGACAAAACTTGTCTATATTATTCAATGAAACCTGCATTAATGAAAAAATGCTGCCAAAATACACACAATTTCAATTACATGATCCAGCAGCCCAACACACCATCACCACCTTGAAATATAAATGGAGCCTTGTGAAAAGGCAAATTGAAATAGCGAAAGAAAATCTTGACACATTATACAAGAACAAACATGACCTCTACAACAAACTGAAAGATATAACTACCTCAAACCAACTAGAAGAAATAATACTCAGACTATCCAAAATCACAGCAAAATCTGAAGCTGAACACCGTGCTAAAATTGTCAAAAAACTTAATTCACTATACAATGGCACGATCACTCTTCCCAAAAAATTTGATAAATTCATAAATCTTTCCAACCACGAACTAACTAAGCACCAAGAAGAATTACTCAATCTTGGACCTAACTGCCATATATACCGTAAGTATAACCAGCTTACTAAAAAAATTGAAATAGAAACGCTCTATCAAAGCATCACTAAATTACAAGATGAAAAACTTATAACCGTTAAACCCGAACTGAAAGATCTACTTAAGGCTGAGGCAATCAAAGATCGCCATGATAAAAGCAGAAGCTCCTCAAAAATTCTATCGAAACAACTAAAAAGTGCCGCGCACGAACTACGCAACCACCTTCACATAATTGTAAAAAAAGCTGACAAGGCTAACATCTTTGTTGTACTTAACAAATCAGATTACAACACAAAACTCAACCACATACTCCATGACCACACAAAATTTAAAAAAATTAACAAAAACCCGACACACCAACTAAAATCTAAACTTAATAAACTCATTAGTGCCAACAACGCTGATCAGAATTCCTTAAAACTCCCTAAAATTATTGGTGACTATAAACCTGGTTACATATACGGAACCATAAAAACTCATAAACCTAACTATCCTCTCCGCCCTATCATATCCCAAATTCCTACTCCTGTATACCAGTTAACTAAACATATTAACCAGCTTATCACACCCTACCTTCCGAGTAAATACAGCATAAAGTCAACCCTAGAGGCAATCCAAATCCTCAAGAGTGAAAAACCTAATAATGAAATCATAGCTTCACTTGATGTGGAAAACCTTTTTACTAATGTACCCGTCAGTGAAACTATTGATATAATTATAAGAAATGTTTACAGTAATCCTTCATTACCCCCACTCAAAATTAATCCCAACATCCTAAGAAAAATTCTACTAGCTTGTACTACTGAAGTGCCTTTTGTTGATCCAAACAACACTATATATATACAACGTGACGGAGTCTCCATGGGTTCAGTGCTTGGTCCGATTTTTAGTAATTTCTACATGTCTAACCTTGAAAATACTACCTTTGCAAAATTTACAAAACCATCAATATATCTAAGATATGTTGATGATATCCTACTATCAATTAAAAATACTAATGAAATCTTACAACTTCAAAAACAGTTTCAAAATAACTCAGTTTTAAAATTTACTTATAGCTTAAATGTTCTATGTTTACTGTGTGTTATTATTTACTCTTTGATAATGGCTTATGTGAGCCGAAAGCTTAGACCTGATAAAAAATTCAACAAATACTGTGATTTTTTGTTGTCTTTTAACGACATCACCATCAAGTATATCAGACGGTATGAACGGATCCTACACAAAATTAATAGACAAAACTTGTCTATATTATTCAATGAAACCTGCATTAATGAAAAAATGCTGCCAAAATACACACAATTTAAATTACATGATCCAGCAGCCCAACACACCATCACCACCTTGAAATATAAATGGAGCCTTGTGAAAAGGCAAATTGAAATAGCGAAAGAAAATCTTGCCACATTATACAAGAACAAACATGACCTCTACAACAAACTGAAAGATATAACTACCTCAAACCAACTAGAAGAAATAATACTCAGACTATCCAAAATCACAGCAAAATCTGAAGCTGAACACCGTGCTAAAATTGTCAAAAAACTTAATTCACTATACAATGGCACGATCACTCTTCCCAAAAAATTTGATAAATTCATAAATCTTTCCAACCACGAACTAACTAAGCACCAAGAAGAATTACTCAATCTTGGACCTAACTGCCATATATACCGTAAGTATAACCAGCTTACTAAAAAAATTGAAATAGAAACGCTCTATCAAAGCATCACTAAATTACAAGATGAAAAACTTATAACCGTTAAACCCGAACTGAAAGATCTACTTAAGGCTGAGGCAATCAAAGATCGCCATGATAAAAGCAGAAGCTCCTCAAAAATTCTATCGAAACAACTAAAAAGTGCCGCGCACGAACTACGCAACCACCTTCACATAATTGTAAAAAAAGCTGACAAGGCTAACATCTTTGTTGTACTTAACAAATCAGATTACAACACAAAACTCAACCACATACTCCATGACCACACAAAATTTAAAAAAATTAACAAAAACCCGACACACCAACTAAAATCTAAACTTAATAAACTCATTAGTGCCAACAACGCTGATCAGAATTCCTTAAAACTCCCTAAAATTATTGGTGACTATAAACCTGGTTACATATACGGAACCATAAAAACTCATAAACCTAACTATCCTCTCCGCCCTATCATATCCCAAATTCCTACTCCTGTATACCAGTTAACTAAACATATTAACCAGCTTATCACACCCTACCTTCCGAGTAAATACAGCATAAAGTCAACCCTAGAGGCAATCCAAATCCTCAAGAGTGAAAAACCTAATAATGAAATCATAGCTTCACTTGATGTGGAAAACCTTTTTACTAATGTACCCGTCAGTGAAACTATTGATATAATTATAAGAAATGTTTACAGTAATCCTTCATTACCCCCACTCAAAATTAATCCCAACATCCTAAGAAAAATTCTACTAGCTTGTACTACTGAAGTGCCTTTTGTTGATCCAAACAACACTATATATATACAACGTGACGGAGTCTCCATGGGTTCAGTGCTTGGTCCGATTTTTAGTAATTTCTACATGTCTAACCTTGAAAATACTACCTTTGCAAAATTTACAAAACCATCAATATATCTAAGATATGTTGATGATATCCTACTATCAATTAAAAATACTAATGAAATCTTACAACTTCAAAAACAGTTTCAAAATAACTCAGTTTTAAAATTTACTTATAGCTTAAATGTTCTATGTTTACTGTGTGTTATTATTTACTCTTTGATAATGGCTTATGTGAGCCGAAAGCTTAGACCTGATAAAAAATTCAACAAATACTGTGATTTTTTGTTGTCTTTTAACGACATCACCATCAAGTATATCAGACGGTATGAACGGATCCTACACAAAATTAATAGACAAAACTTGTCTATATTATTCAATGAAACCTGCATTAATGAAAAAATGCTGCCAAAATATATATATATATATATGTGTGTGTGTGTGTGCCTGTGTGCGTGTGTGTGTGTGTGTTTTCACAGCAAATTCTCTATTAAGGTTATCTGATTAAATAATTTGCAAACAGTATGCTCAGAATGCTAACTGAAAGAGCAACAGAAATGGAGAAGGAATTATACCTGTGCTTTATAGACTATGCAATGTCATTAAAAAGTAAGGCACAAAGATTTGATAGAGATGCTCTACAACATCAAACATTTCGGAAATGTTGTTAGGATAATCATGAATACTTATTAGCGGCAGACTGCTTGCTTACGGATAAGAAGTGAAGTCAGCAGATATGCAAAAATAGAAAGTTGTATAAGACAATGATCTGATTTCTGACCGGAACGATTGAGCTTATGTAGCGTAACAGTCCTGTGAGAAATTAAACCCTTGACAGTTTTCGTCAGTAGCGGCATTAATATCAACTATGTAAGACTTGCAGATGACAGTGCTGATAGCACACATGGAAAGGAGAATGCAGTAACTCTTACAGAATGTAGAAACAGAAAGCGAGAAGAAAGGACTAAGCAAAATAAAAAAAAGAAACAAAACTGAATGTATGGTCATCATTAAAAAAGTAAAATAAAGGTAGGAAAAGCTAAAATAAAACAATTAATGAAATTTGATTACCTTGAAAGTATACTAACAGAGCATAGAAACTGCGATGTTGAGATCAAATGTCGCACTGCCATGGTCAACGACGCATTTCAGAAGTTAATCAGTCCTGAAAGACAGCAAAAGTTACATTAGAAACAAGAAAGACAGTGCTGGATTTTATGTTATCTGCTTGTATGTATGGTAGAAAATGTTTTTGTGGCAGCAGAAATGTGGATTTACAGAAGGATGTTGAGGATACCATGGACTGACCACGTGACTAAATGCAAAGTGTTGAAAAATATGAAAACGAGAAGAATACTAATATGTAATATGAGGGAGAGACAGATGAGGTTTCTGGAACATTTAATGGGGAAGGAAAGCTTGGATAATTTAATAATCACATGACATCTAGAATGAGAGAGAGACAGAGGGGGGATCAAATGGATGGCAGGACAGGGTTTATAAGAAATGTCAAGAGTAAGAATGTTGAGAACGACAAGGGACAGTGCCAAAATCACTCGGCACATGAAGCAGAAAAAAATGTCTGTTTTTTTTTTTAAATCTAATCCGTTCCTTGCCACCCATAATCTTTTGGGTAATATAAAAGAAAAATGTAAGAAATGCACTGGAACTTTACAGTTGATTTAATGTCCACTTCTCAATGTTCACAAGTACTTTCAACATCTTTCCGAGATCATTTTCAGGCATGTAAGTTGTAGTAAGAAAAATGACCACAGGTTGCTAAAAATTAACATATGTGAGCACGAACGAATTGAATTTAAAATTAACTAAGATACTTGCAATTTATTAAGCCTCACACACACACACACACACACACACACATGCATATATATATATATATATATATATATATATATATATATATTTATGTATATATATGATCAGGAGTATATATATATATATATATATATATATATGAAGTTTATAGATCCAAAGTATTGACCGTTTGACATTGCAACAATATTCATGACTTAGTATCGCAGATGTTTAAAATACAAAGTGCAAATACACTTTCATTTAAAATGAATCCAGGTGCACTAAAATATCAAACCAACGAATATTAAATATTAGCATTTGCTTTTCCTTATAAAAGACGTAGAAAAAGCAAAGATTCTTGTATGGAATTATTTATTTATTTATTTATTTATTTAATTTTGGCTTCTTTATCAACTTAATTAGTTTTTTAACTCATGCTTTTTAATGCTTCACATATTCCGAGAAACATTGTGATTTAAGATCGGTTAGAATTTATTTCTTGGGTTTTTCATACTCTCTCATTGAAAATGATGAGACCTTGCCGCCTATCTAGTACTGCGCTTAATTTCATTCTCGTTACCAATTATTATCAGATCACTGAACATTAAAATATTTGTATAAATGCATAAAAATATATATATTACAGCGCTATGCAACTAATTGAAGATAATGCTTAGCTGTTATGACTAATAATATAGCAGAAAATCTGTGTATTTTTCTCGATTTTTTGATTTATCATAATTTTCAGATAAGTACAAGACAATATGTAACAGCAATATTCAATGCAGGACAGCATGGAAAACTTTTATTCTAGCTGGAAATATCGACTATGGTGACACAGTAATAGTTAAAATTTATTTAAGCAGAACACGTCTACCAGGGGAAAGGTCAATATGTCAAACTCCTGCAGCTTGGCATCTACGATGTTGATGAAAATTGTTAAAATTATGAAACCATTTTCTGACACGATTAAAACAGATTGTAGTTAAATTTCGACATCAGATGCCAAGTTGATCTTATCCAAACAATCAGACATACTATTAGAACCAGAGTAATTAGTTGTATCATCAACAAAGATACTGAGTTGATGACGTAAGGTATGTAATTGGTGATAATTAGGAATAACGAAATCTAGTATAGATAACTGATGAACAACTGTAACAATAGAGAGACAATAAGAAATAAATTTCATTTCAGTTACAAACAAATTCCATATCGCGATCTGAGAATATAGAAAGGTTCAGGTTAAAGATTGGTCAAAATACCATAAACTTTTAACTTTCGAAGATCATCGTGCTGAACATGGGGAAAACAGTCTAGTGTAAAACTGTATCCATAAATATGGAACGCAGGGTAAAGTAGGATTTTCCAACATCATTAAAATAGCATATAATTTAGTCGGTCTAAAAACATATCAACTGGTGTAATTGAAGGACGGATATCATCAGAACTTTTCCATGAAAACTACTACAGAATATAATATAGGGAATTAAATTTTCATATTCACACGTATTTTACAAACGTTACTGCTATATTAATTTCTTTATTTTGATAATTCTCAAGTTTTTTTTTCTGAAATAGTGAAATATGTTACTTACAAAAGCAAAACTTCTATAGAGACATATTTTTAACAATATTGGCAACACTGAACTATTAAATGGGCGGAAATAGTAAGCTTACTATCATATTAAAGCCGTAAAGTGGATACACTTTCTCCATTAGTGGTCCCACAACTGGGATTTCGGACATCGTTAAAATATATATAATAAATGCAAATTATTTTACAAGTTAAATGGATTTCTCATAAAATCAATAATCATAGATAAATGAAATCCAACCTGCTCAAAAATATAATGGATACTATTTTAGAAGTACATTTATAAATGCTTATACTCGATCTCTTAAAGTTGTGGAAATGAACATGTTTATGGTTTATTAAAATATGCGATACTCATAAAAAGAGTAGGTGTGCAATAATCTCTGTGAGTTAGATCTGTTAGAAAACATCAAGGCAAAAATGAATAGATAGAATATAATCTTGTCTATATTTTTAAGATTAAACCGATCAGGTTTAGAATTAACACATGCATTCAAATTGTCACTTAGATTATATGTATTATATTCAGAACGTCCACCATAGAAAATTTGGTGGGGACTTTTTTGTAATTTAGTTAACATATGTGACACGATAACTAGACATATATGTATTTTATTACAATAGATTAGAATAGACAATAGTTTAAAAACATATTTAACAAAAGTGAAAAAGAAGAGGAAAAAATAAATAAATAAACGCTTTTACTTTTATGAGGAAAATTGTGGAAGAGACAAGAGTATCCGATTACTGTTTTAAATTCTACCACTCTTCCGGTAAATATTTGACTCAGTGATAAAGAGATAAAGTTCAGGAAAGTTCAGGAGGTGGGTTTTCGAATGACCCGGTCAAAAGCTGTCTTTTACTGTATCTTGACCACACATTAAGAATTTTCCGGCGGAAGCTTTATTAAGAAAAAAAAAAGATAACTGAAATTTCAGACTTACAGTCGCCAATGTTTATCACCGGTGGTCTAAAGCATTTCCGGATTTCCGAATTTCCGGATTCATTTTAAATAAATAGAAGTTTGTTAGTGAGTTAAAAGGGAGTTCAGCCGGGCGCGAGCTTGAAGTAAGAATCTCCGTTCGTCTTGTTTCGGTCAGCTCGGATTTGTTGATCTCCATTAATTAGAGTTAGAGCTCTGTGTCACATTCGCCTACCACAACTGAAAAGGCTAACTCTAAACGAAATAAAGCATCCTTTCAACTCATCCAAGTTGTGGAAGTTCGTTCCTTATAGTTCAATCTTGTATCCCCAGTTTGAGGCTCCGACATGTTCAACAAACTCCCGGTAAACATCACAGCGTGGAGAACGGCCGCCGGAGAAATTGTTAGGACGGACCGTTGGGGTGTTACATTTGGTGCCGTGACTGCAGGATGTGAGTTGGGGTGTTACACATATATATTTATGCATATATTCATATATATTCATACCTATTTTTAATATTTAATATCAAATTTGTTTAAATTACACAAATTCCCAATAATTATACAGTGGGTAAAATTACGGAAACAACTTCTTATAAGAAGGCTTAATAAAATCATTTTGATTAATTTAATATTAAAGCGTAAAATTTGTTAGATGCAAAGATTGTACGCTTATTTCAAAGGGGATCGCTCGTAGTTTATTTTTTCGGGTAATGAAATTTATTAAAAATATAAATAGAATATCAATAGTAGAAGAAGAATATAAAGCAAAATTTAATTGATTAACCCCTATCAAAGATCACATAGAAAATTACATTAACAACCAACAATACTGATTACTCAAGTTTTATACAATTTATATCGATAAATTTGGAGAACTATCCTGGGAAGTGCGTGAAATTACATGGAAAATGCTTTGGGATTGAATCAGAGAAAAACACGGCTGAAGCTATAGAAGTGTTCAAAAAATAAAAGGAATGCCTATTCATACAGTTTGATAATCACGATTTTTACAAGTCCATCACTGAAAATCTATTAACTACTTTTTTAAATCTAGCAAAAACTATCACTTCCATTAGCGATGGTGGCACCAATATTATCCAGCAAGCACAAAAATCTATATAATTTAATGACGGCTTCCTGTAGACTAAAAGAAACAGCCCAGATCTCCTGATTGGTATGGGTGCCGATGATTCTGCTGAGCTCTGTGTATTACTCGGCATATTATTATTATGGATACTAAGGTGCATCTTTGAAATAAAAAATAACACCAGTCTGCAATCAGACTACTGATTAATCCTCCCCAGAAAACGAGTCCATGACAAACAGATCGACTAAGAAAGGATCTGATTAAGTTATTTAAGATCATGATCTTAACATCTTACCATCTCTAATTCTAACCTGATTAACTTAATCAATGTAGTCATTATCCTGAATAATAGCAAGTACAAACAATATACCATAATATATACTTCAAATGATTATATCCACATTCATAAAAAACTAAACATCATACACCCCTGGTCAAAATGTTAGGCCCAGATAAAAAAATTATCAATAAAATAAAAATAACGTTAAATTCATCAGAATTTATTTGCGAAACATCAAAGGGTCTGAAGCTTTAATCGATTAATTTAAACAAAAATTGAAAAATAATTTTTTGGTTTATAAATCTATGACTATGTAAAATAAAATAGAAAATATAGAACAAATATGTAACAACAAAAATTTAATATTCTGTAAGAATCTGTAATGTGATTGATACTGTCTTAGCTGACCGCCTGCAGTATCTCTCTCACCGGCGTGACGTGGCTTCCTTGTGCCTCTTCTATAAATACTTTCATGGCTTCTGCTCTGACGAACTTAAATCACTGGTGTGCCTCAGATGTGAATTTGCAAGAGATACTAGATTGGCAACTAGGTCCCACCCTTTTACAGTGAAACCGATGAATTGTAACCGTAATTTCTACTCCAACAGCTTCTTTCCTCGCACTTCCCGCCTGTGCAATTCCCTACCGCATGCTTGCTTCCCCGACGGCTACAACCTCCAGGAGTTTAAATGTAAGGTCAATAGACACCTCCTAACACACTAACTCACACCCACTCTCTCCAGCTCTCTCCCTATGTACATCCTAAGTCGTCTATCACTCTCCTTCTGACGTTTTCTATACCCAATCCCTCTATGTAACCCCCTGCGCTATAGTGGCAGTGGAATGCCTTGCTTGGGGTGACACGATTAAAAAAATATTCTCCATTTTTGCAAATTATTTCGAACATTCACTTTGGCATACACATTATTAAGTTCTTCATGAGGGCATTTTGGTTGCTGGCCCAGAATGCATGAACAGCAGACCGAAGGTCATCCACAATTTCAAATTGCGCTCATAGTTTTTAAATATTTTTGCCATTCATCCCCAAATTTTCTCGATTGTGTTTAGATCTGAAGAGCACGGTGGAAGGCTAAAAACTGAATGATGCTTTTCATAAAAAACCCTCTTACTTTTGAGCGTCGTGGTTTGCATTATTGACCTGTTAAAAAATACAGTGTTCTCTACATAGACGAGGGCCTACAGTAATTAGCGATGACATTATAATATGTCACCTGCAGGTGTTTGACAACATCATAACTCCTGTAATTCAAGTGTTCGATTATACAAAAATGAAACCCAGACCAAAATTAAACAATCTTTTAATTTATCTTGTTGCAAAAAAATTATTTTGGAATAATTTTTTGAATTTCATTAACGCAAAAACTGTCTGAGACATATAGGCTAAACATTTCTTTGTCTAAAAAAAAGACTTTTTATCATTTATCTACATCCCAAGTTTGATAATTGAAAGTAAAGTTTAAACAGGTAGTTTTATGGAGAAGAACAAAGCGAATCCTCTGGAGCAGTTTCACGTTCTTAAAAGCTCTTTTATGTTAATGAGTTGAATTGCTCAAGAGCTTTATTCTCTAACTGTATTCGCTTTTATATGGTTTTATATTCGACTTTAATCTATCATAACTTCTTAATGCCTCTGTCGACAGATATTGCGCTTTTATTGGGACAACCGCATGACGTTTTAAAAGCAAACGCAACAGCATTTTTAATCAAGTTGCCTATGGCAGTTCTGTTACGGCCAATTTAATTTGTAAGTGATTCTTGTGAAAGACTGTATATTGGAATTTAAACAATTCTTGCTATTTTCGAACTTTGTTAAAATTTTACCCTTAAACATTTTAAAATTTTAAATTCAATGCTAGACGAGGGTTATTTAGATATCTAAGTTATTAAAGTTATGAGAAAACTGGCTGTTTCCAAAAATTTTTCTCTAGTAGTTCTTTCAAGCTCAGACTTCGTGTTATAAGCAACCAACATATATTTTTCACTGTTTGTTTAAATTAATCAAGTAAAAGCATAAATTGTCATTGTTCTTGATGAACTACATTTTATAATTAAATGTAAATGTTTCGCAATTATATTAAGATTAGTGTAACAGGGTTTTATGTCTTTTGTAACTTTTGTATCTGGTCTTCAAATTTTGACCAGGAATGAACATGAATCATTCTGACTTACATTATCTAACAACTCTAGTTATAAGGAAGTTTTTAATACCATCAAATTTAAATGTACAACGGTCTTAGACAAAATTAAACACAATGTAATTATATATTTGTATAGTATATATTAATTAATATATATATAGTATATATTAGGTTATATATATAATTTATACATTATGTATTATATAATGTATATAATACGCTGATAAAAACAAAGAAAACCAACATAAGCCGAAAAATTTAAACGTAGCATCATATTGTTCTAACTACCTTTTAGTCGTAATCTTCAAACAAATATCGGAAGAATTTTATAAATCTAATTCACAAGAGTGTGAACCATTCATCTACACCAAAAATGTTTTTCCACAGAAAAAATTAAGTTTAGTTATAAATGCGCTAAATCGATAAATATTCACACAACATACCATTATGATGTAAAGTAAACACATGTTATACTTACAAAATAATATTAACTACACTTTAAAAAGTATTAATTCTACTAAAAATAATAGTAACTGCCAAAACAATGATCAGCCCAATTAACGTTCAATGTATGACTAAATGTATGATTTACAAATCTAGCATCCATTCTGTTAGTGATGTTAAACTTTACTTTCTTTCTGCAGAAAACCAATGGAAGTACTTATATTACAACCATAAGTTGATATGAAATGTTAAAAATTCCATTTTTCTCTCAAAATAATTTAGACAATTAATAAAAACCAAAAAAAGAACAAGCAAGAAGCAAATCTTATAACAGAATAAGAAATAGATGTAAATTTCGCCTCTTAGACATCTCATCTGCAAACACCTAAATAACTCTAGATTACTAAACAAAAGAAGTGAACTGATGACAACATACAGACATAAAGTAAACATATTCTCAATGACATAGACACGAATTTACATAAATCTACCTTTTCATTTTTATTTATTTACTTGCTTTTACCTTACTTTTTGCCTTATTTTTATTTTTACTTTACGTTTTAAAGTATTTCGTTATTGTATTGTTGTTTCTTATGTATATAAATATTTCTATTTAATGCTTTTCACGAGTCAAAACTAATGAAATACATGTTGTCTTATTTGAACTACATTTAAAAATTTGCTCATTACATTTAAAAATTTTGCACTTTAATATTAATTTACCCTCTTGGATTTTAATCATAGTCTCATGTTTCAGGTTAAACCGAATTAAATTATATACTTAATAAATTAAAAAATGGCATCACAGATTTATAATTTAAAACAACCATGAAAACTGCGAGAATCATGAATGAATGTAAAAATCTAGAAATTGTCATTTCGTAAAATGCATCTGATGATTGCAAATTTCATGAAACTGCGAGTCGTGCTGCTGATGTACAATAATACGTTTATTTATAAATAATGTCAGGAAGACATTTTAAAAAGACATGCTGTTCTGCTTGTCATTTGCGTTGAAAATTTCAGTAAGGAAATTCTGTGTGTTTGGGTGTCAACCTGAGGAGAGTACAGAGGATTCGGAAAGGCTTGTATGAGTCTAATTGTGATTACGAAGGTGTTTGTTTCGATCTCTAGTGGTGGCGATGTTATGACTCCATTCTTTTTCCCATATTAGCTCATACTTAACACTGAGTGTTATATCAAAAACCTGGTAGAGGTACTGCTACACCGGATAAAATTGGTGGCTACTAGAAGGCAGTATATGTAGCAACAACCCTTGCACCATGCCACACCCAGAAAATCTTATTTCGTTAGCTGCGACCAAAACTTCCTTTACATTTTACCACATAATTGCCAAAACTGTAACCATGAATTATTATATTTGGGGCGCAGTTACGCGAGAGTCAAACTAAATTTTTAGTAACAACAAAATTGAACTGAAAACAAGCATTTTGGCAGCATTCACAAATTTAAGCAATCAGACCACCGAGAAGATTTGCCTGAGATTCCGAAATCATCTTGGTGATGGGTTTGAAACCGATGTCGATTTTATAGAATAAATTTGCTTTGTAGTATTTCAACATAGTTAGTGTAATTTGGGTAACTACATGGAATTCGAATTCCAGTTGAATTCGTTGCATTAACCTACGCAAAACTGACTTTGGAAAATGTATTAACCCGTCTCTGCCCTAAAGTTATGAGTTAAATATTAAAACAGATGGGGTTTTATAGCCTTGGCCGACAACCAGTCTACCGCAGAAAGCAATGGCTCCCTATTGCGAGATAATCTTCTGCCCAGTCAGTCATGTCTCTATAGCATGTATCAAGTATGGCACTTAATGGACTGACACGATGCGATGGATAAACCTTCGTCTTCGTTATGAAAAAAGGAAAGAATCGGTGACATATTGTTTTATACAGATATTCTTATTGGTATTATTTTGAAATGATAGGGTGTGCTGCTTGGTATTCACATTCAATCAGAATAATTCAGTGTGTTTGGGTGTCAATCTTAAGATAGTGCAAATTAATGCTGAAAGAGTTGAATAATGTAATGTTGATTACAAATGTTTTTGGAGAGAGCACTATTTATGGAGACGTTATACCTCCATTCATCATAGTATTTTGTGCGTCGAAATTCGCTGGAGTATTTTTCAGCATACAGATAATTTGGAACAAACATGTAACCAACAATCAATAATCAAATTAACATGTCAACATCTAAAGTTCCCGAATCACGCACTTTCCGTGTAGATCTCTAATAACTTTTACTGTCTTCTTAGCAATATTTTTTAGCTGTGATGAATTTGAATCCCTGATATTCTTCCTCTTTGTGTCAACAACAAAGGAATTTCTCGTCGATATCAGGGAAATACGAAAGCGTAAAGAGCTTGCGTGATTAAATAGAAATTGAAAATAATAAAAACTAAAAACCCTGTGATCGTATTTGCTGAGTATGTTCATATCAGTGAGGGTTCCCATTAAAATCAGAAAACGACAGAGAGGTAAATAAAGATAAAAACAACACCCTGAACCTTTTTTTAAGCATATTTATCATGGCTCAAAATTAAGTAGGCTTAAACCTGGGCTGTTTGTTCTCTACTCTCTGAAAGCATATATTTCAAACGTCAAAGATTGGAAGCCTGTGCATTGTCATAAGCAAAATAAAAAAAAAACAATGAAAAAACAATGCGAATTTTATATATACGAGTGAATGGCAAAACATACCGATATTTTATAAGAAATTTTAAATATTAGTTTTGGGTTACCCTCTATATATATATATATATATATATATATATATATATATATATATATATATATATATATATATATATATTACGGAGGTGAAAGAACAGATACATTAGAAGCCTACTGCCCATGCATTAACTTTTAAAAAGTGCTTAATACAAATTAGAGATGAAAATTTTTCACTTATAATGGCAATTTATAACTTATGTTGTAATATTAATTAAAAAGTGTTTTATTATAATTAATGACCTACACAAAGCTTATTTGGTTTTCATAACTCCAATATATCTTAGTATGCCATAATTGCTCATTCTAATTTTAACGTAAACAATTCAGCACATTTAACAGATAAAGTATTAAAAAATTAAACTTAAAAATCTTAAAATTTGACCTGATATCAAAATTGTTTTACATAATTGAATAAAGTATGTTCCTAGTATGCAGCCCAAACGAAAAAAGTGTCATGTTTCCTCATAATACAACAATGTCCTGCACGTGATCTAAATGTTTATTGTTAAAACTAATTCTTACTTTTGATTAAGCAACACTCACGACCATATTGTTTAACTTTCTACAACACCCCGGCCTTAAATTCATGAATAACCATGAATTCATCTGTTAGTTTCTAAAATAAATGATTTTAACCAACAAAATCAACGTAATTAATATCATGCGAATTTATATGATATCGCAATGAATATACCCCATTTTAATGTGACTTTTTGTAACAAAGACCTAAGAATCACATGCTTATGCTATTATTAGATTTGATTATTATTTTCTGATTCAAACGATATTAGGTGAATAGATAGAGGAATATATTAAACCGGTTGATTATTAGAAAGAGTGTTTACAGATCGGCAAGATGGTGTTTGAGGCTACTGTGTTTAGCAACACGGCAAGCGTGCTCTAGAGTATTCCCCCAAAGATTTAGCCGATAGTCGGTATCGCTGGCATCATGATTAGGTCCTCCGTGCTATATCGTACGCCGTAACGGCAGCCATCAGGTCATGTAAATACAAGGTTGTGTCCAGTGAGCTATTAATATGTTTTGTTAAGGGCGAGAAAAGATGGAGAATGAAGGATATCCCAAAGATTAATAACACAACGCCAGATTGTCGGCTCATCACAGACTTGAAAAAAAAACTGTTGAAATTCCCAAGTATATAAAGTGCAGACAAAACTTCCGGATTTCTGCAGGAGACTCACGTTTTGGTAACCTTCCAAACTGAACATTTTTTAAAATCTTGGCATATATTCTTTTCATTTTGCATTCCATGCTTAGAATTATCAAGTCTTGTTTGTTTTAGTACAGACTGCATCATCGGTTGAATCCCTAGTTCTTATTCTATGAAATTTTTGGAGTCGTTTTTTTTAAAAAAGTATTATCTTAACGGACGATGAAAAATCAACGATTTACAACAATTGGTAGAAAAATATATCCTGGAGTAAACGAAATTATTCAATATTAACGCTTTCAAATGACGGTCACTACCCTGATAAACTGATACTGTGTATTTTTTAGATATGTAGGGTGCGTCGGCCATGCCTAGTAGAAGGCTACATCCACACAAAGCCGACAATTCCCGCATTTAATGATATCATCAGGTTGCTGAAAAATAAGTGAAATCTTTAACTGAACATTTAACATATTTATAAATAGTAAAATACACGAAAAGAAAATGCATATAGTTAATTGAATTAAATTTTCAAATTGAAAAAAATTAATGTGGTTAATATTTGCAAAGAATTAGGAGTAAATAGCAAAGTGCCCAGAATGTATAGTTGATAATAGCAAAAATACTTCAAATCTACTTAAGTAATAAAGCCTGAGTTCCTTCCTTTTTAAGGTAGATTGCCGACAGGCTGAGAAAGAAGGTGAAACAAATAAATAAATTTTACTGAGTGGCCTTTGGTCTTACGAATCAGTTGAATTTGTTCTGTTGTTGTTGTTGTTTCCTTTGAAGGAGTGGAGGGAAAACGAAGAAAGGAAAATTGGAAGAATATGTTTAATGAATGTATGTCGGCGAGAGGTGACCTTGGCTTGAAATTTCTTCCTTATATGCGAAGAGATGCTTCCGATACCGCTCCTATTCTGACTCACTTGACCGGTCATGGAACGTGGATAAATATTAGATTTTAGTCATGTGACCGTCTCCAGAGGCATTTCCATTTTAAGTGTTAAAATTAGTTGACTGGAATGATATATCAATTTATTATTTTATATTGAATCAAGATCCAGAATTTTACTTGTGAAATTTGCCTTGGCTTGTTTTTTTTTTCCAAATATTTTAAGTCGTTTGGATCTGATTTTGCTGATGCGCAATTTTACTTTTTGTGTTAGTTAACTGGTAGATGATATATGATTTATATGCTATAGATAGTAGTCCCATTTCTCTGCCGATCTGTTTCCATTAATCAAACGTTGAATACAAACATTTACGCAGTTATGTTGAACTGATTAAATGGAGCAACGTAAAAAGCGTTTGTTATTCATTACTAAAGTCACTGCTGATATTCATGTCTCTCCAGTTCATGCAGAATATTGTTGATCATGACTCGGATATCATAATAGAACTTCTTTATGCATCCGATATTGAACCTTGTGACACCACTAATTTTGGTCGCAACGCTATTCTCCTAATAATGAAAATGTCAAGTATCTAGAAGCCTGCAAAATGAAAAAAATGTCATAATTTCCAAAAAAGATGCCAATGTTTAGAGGGAAGTAAAAATTGAAACTTTCTCAATTATTGCAAAATATAATAGAACAACCAGACATACACTAGGTATATTATTGAAAAATCCCTATTAAAAACTACACAACACTTATGTTAATATCAACTTATTTTACATGAAATAAAAAAATGCTTTTCTGAAACATGTAAAATTGAAGTTTGTTTAAATTTAAGATAAGTGTATCGTAGAATGGCACAAAGTCTAACAGAGAATGAGTGTGACTAGCTAGCCTCTCGTTAAGATGTTTGGCATTCCGTTCTAAAATGATGAGATAGTGGCGTAGTGTTTATAGACCTCGTACATTTGATTGCTAATTACACCTTTATTTGTGAGTTTTAACTGTAGCCAAAAATGGTACAACGTTTGACACTGCATGAGCGTTCCCAGCAAGGACTTCGTTAATAAGTTCGTTGAATAAGATGTACAGTTTTCAGGCATTATGTATATAAATATTAATCACTAATTTTCATTCTAATTTGAAGCACGGTATCGGGGTAGGTGTGTTTGTCTTTCATCATCTAGAGTAGTTTCTTTTTTGGGTTACTTTTTATTGATGTATCCACCTGTGTTATTTAATGCCGAAATCTAATTCTTTTGTACTAATTTGTTTTTGTAGCTAATAAGTGATTTAATGATTGAAGTATAATTCTTTAACTCAGAGAACTGTGGAAAACAGATTGATTGATACCCTTCCTAATGGTATTTGTATGTAATTGAATATAAGAAACTCATCTATACTTAGAACACCGCTCTCCAATTATTCATTCTGAGTCATTACCCATAATACTACTGGTACATCCAAGCTTACAGCACTTGATATTCCTATGTTTTCATTCATTTTAGTTTTGGCCAGTGTTTGTGTTGCTTACTTTCGGTAGTTTTAACAGAACTGTTAATTCAAGTTACTATTTCATAATTGGAAGAAAATGTGAAACATACATACTATATACTGCCATCTACTTCTACCATTATTTTCTACAAAGTAAAACAAGCTTCATGTAAATATACCAATAACTACGAAAAATAGTAATAATATATGTGTAAAGATTATATTCATCCATAAAGTTCAATGATGAAAATAATACAGATAATTATATTAACTCTTTGTAAAAATTCTCTTAAAATATCTACGAACCTTTTTTCCGAATTTGTTTTCTCCATTTTTATTTTATTTTTACTGTTGTGTTTGGCTGCCATCTTTATTGATATTCTTATGGTTTGACAAAGTCTTACAATACTACTGCTTTCGTTTTTTTTCAATTAATTTGCGTTTTTAAATTAAGTTGTTTTTTTAGCTTCTTTATTAAGAATAATTTTGGAATCTTTTTTGAAAATAAATGTGTTTTTTAATTATTTCTTTCAGTTGATAAATCTTTTCAGCTGTCTCTCTTCGGATTTGTTATCTCTGGATTTTTCCTTGACTATTTTTGTTTTTTCCGGTCCAACTTAATTGTTTATGCAGAAAGAAGAGTGACTGAGATTACATGAGAACCATGTAGGTTGAGAAAGTTGTGCGTCGATAGACAAAACAACTATCATCCAGGTTGGAATATGTGAACTTTAAACAGGAGACAGACAGTGCATTAATGACATACTGATTATATATTACTAACTGTCACTGAGACCGTTTATTAGCGAATTGTATTATGGTTACCTGAAATTATCATCTTCGAATATCCAGCGGCACAGCCGGAGATTTAAACATAAGACCTTCTAATCAATGGTGCTGGAAGTTTAAACTTTGAGGATAATATACATTAAGACGATATCATTTCTTCACAAAGAATATCTGATTGTTAAGTACATATATTTGATTTTTGTAAGTTAAAAGATAATTTTTGGCGTAAGTAGCAGGTTTATTCGCCTTAGTTTCAGACGTCTGAGTGAATTATATTAAATTAAACGTTCAATAAATTCGAAACATGGTGAATAATTTAATTTACAGGTCATTTAAGGGTCACTGAAACTGAGAAATGAAAGTACGATTGTGAGATTTGAAGGCGAATTGACATGGCCAAAAACTCATTCCAAAACGTAAGCAGAGTATACAATGGAAAGACGAGAAAATGTCGCTTGACATAAAGTCTGTTATGTGATGTCTGTATTTATATTTGGCAATGAATGCTAGAAAATCTCTTCAAATATGACGGAAAAAGTTTAAAGAGGTTAAACTGTTTAAGTAAGCGAAATGAATTTCTACAGAGGTATGATTAGGATACCATGTACAGAATATCTGAGCAATGTCTATTTTTTCAAGACGATTAAAACGAAAAGGAAACTTAAATTTAACATCAAGATATAACAAGTGAAGTTTCTGAGACATATAATGTGGAAGTATAATAGAGGTAATATAATTTTTATAAGACAGACAGAGGAATAAAGCAATTTGTGAAATACTTGATGGGATAGAGGAAGTGGATGGCAGAGCAGGGTTTGGGAGAAATACAGGAGAAAAGATGTTAAAAACTACGAGCCATAACCAAAGGTAGAGGGCTGTGATCATTCATTTTGGTTCTGACCAGTTTTGAGTTACTTACTTTTTGGTGGTCTTCCCAGAACATTTCATTCAACATAGTGCGTGAAAATTGGAAGAAAATTTGAAACAGATACATAATTTATACTGCCGTCTACTACTACCATTATATTCTGCAAAATAAAACAAGATTTTTGTAAATATACCAATGATTAAGAACGATAGTAATATTTTATGTGTAAAGATTATTTTAATTCATATAATACAATGTTGAAAATAATATAGATAATATTAGGGACAAGACACAAAGAAAAAACAGCAACAACAAAACAACAACAATAACAACAAGAACAACAACAATATTATAAATGTAATTTATAGAAATTATTTAACGAAAATTATCGGACGTAATTTCTGGAAATATTAACGGACTCTCTTTTTTTATTACATATCCCCATTAGGATTTGGGCCGTCATCTTTGTTCTCAGATTCATTTTGCTTTACTATTTATGAATGTGTTATGTGGAAGAATATTTGAATTGTGTTACTTATTCTTCTGTATATGAGTTGTTCTCCCCAATACAATTCGAGGTAAGAGAAACCAATCTATTTAAGATACACCTAGGGGAACATGGAAGAAGAAATGTAATTCTGTGTTCTCCAAGGCAATATTGCAGAAACAAACGCTCCAGACGAGGTTGGAATTTGAGATTGCTGGTCGATTTCTATTTTTGCGTCGGTCAAAATTACGTTACTCAGAAACCCGCCAAGGAAACCTATATATGTCATTTTAGTGATTGGAATTTTATAAGCTGTAAGCCCTATGTTCGAATTCTTTCTATTGGCCCTGGATTGGTGTCTCAAGTTCAGTCACTGCTGTAAGGTTGCTTTCCAATTCATTTTCAATAAATACATTCATAGCAATTGTTCGTTTAACTTCTTCGCTATGATACCTTTGAAGTTCCATTATAACGATATTTGACCCATTTAAACACGGATAGGGTTGTTTCAAATTTATATCTAATATAATCATTTTGGACAATGCGCATTAACACCATTATTTTAGGCCAAAACTGTCTGTTAAGTGAATTTGATATATTTTACTTCATTTATGAATTTCATTTTAATTTAATTTTTACATTGCTTTCTATTTTTAATTCATTTTTACTGTTGCGTTTGGCCGCCATCTTTATATTTTTTGATTTGACAAGGTCTTACCAGACTTGTGTTTTCGTTTATTTTCAATTAATTTGCGTTTGTAACATTGTTTTTTTTTCTTGACTTCTATATTTGGAATAACTGATGGAATCTTTTGTTCTTTTGGTTGTTTTCATTGTTTTAGATGGCTCTCTTCGGATTTGACCGACAGTTACTTGTCATCTCTGGTTTTTCCTTGATTTTGTTTCTTTTTAAGTTTTAAATTTGTAGCGTCCATACCGTTACTAGACAGGGACAGTTTGTTCGAGACATATCGAGTGATAGATTTACCTATTCCGTATCCCCGGCTACAAGAAACCTGCGGCAATAGCCAGATACTAAGTTGAAAGAGGATATATAGATATGTATGCGAACGAAGTTTATGATATTAGCAACAGAAGAAGCTAGAAAGTGTATAAAAGACGCCTTGTGAATCTATCCCTTACTGAATCCTACATATGTTACTAATGAACACCAATTGTGTATATTCGAATTATTTAAAGATAATAGAAGGGGTTTGAGAAATATTGTAAGATCGAGATATTAACTGATGCTGTACTACCACAAACCATCATTTATACTGAGAGCGTTTGATTAGTGGTTCCTCAGAATCTTTCCAGGGTGTTTGAATGGGAGCATACTAAGACGCTAAAGTTGAATCCACTCTTAATCCATAGAAAATTACCACTGAGAGTTTCTGCTATCGGCATATCAATGTCCCTATTCCCATATTACCAGATTGAAAAGAGATTTGAAAAACTAAATAATGACGTCAGTTGACAAAAATCGTAAATAACTGCACACAGTTATGGGAGCCTGTAATGAATATATCCACTAATGACGGGATAGAACGAAAACCGGAGTCAATATATAACATTAATACGGATCAGTTAGACAAGAAAATAATACATTGGAAAAAGAAGTACTAAACTAGAAAAACAATAATGTACTTTTGTTAAACTGGTCAGTAAAAACCAGTACTTTATTTTGTAATATAACAATCTGGCCCCACCCGAGGAAGTGATGCAAACGATGGTGTTTTCCATCCGTGAAGGGGGCGGCGAAGCGACAAGACAGGTGTTTG
This sequence comes from Ascarosepion bandense, assembly GCA_037127315.1. Taxonomy (NCBI): domain Eukaryota; kingdom Metazoa; phylum Mollusca; class Cephalopoda; order Sepiida; family Sepiidae; genus Ascarosepion; species Ascarosepion bandense. Next base: position 1,536,939 of record JBBBDQ010000821.1, read on the forward strand.
TGAAAGACATCCTGTCGAAGCCGGAGCGGATGTCATTTTGACCTTATTTCCGACAGCGGCGGAAATGGCTACAGAGGCAAACAGGTCAGGTGCCTCTTAGAATTACGTGGCGTGCGTGGGCGAGGCAAAAAAACCGGAAGGAAAGTCCCGGTTCTAGAGGACTATATAAAGACCTCAACACACGGATTCGCCAGTAGCAGAGAGCGGCCGGTGGAAGCAGAGAGAGACAACACAGGCAGACTACACTCCCGTCGGCCATTCTATATGCGCCCTCACCCTTTCCGTTCTCTATTTCACACAGTTCGTCGTCATTAATAAAAATATAACCTTATATTTTTATATATGCGTGTTTGTTGTTTTGTCGTCATACGGCGATATATAACAATTTATCTTTGTTCCAGTAGTAGTGGTAATGTGGAAAATTAAAAAACAGCGAGAAATGGAATAAGGATTTTTCGGTAAACATACAGCAGACGAAGAACGGAAAACAAACTATAGTTCATATCTGAACAGAACAGAACCGGCAAGAGAGGACGTGATGCAATTGAACTTAAGACAAGAGCTGATGTAAAAAACGACTACTGTGAAGAAGTCACTGAAACCTTCCATTGCAGAAAAGAGATTGGCATCAAAAGAAATAAGCACTAAGAAGCATTTAACCACACCCACACATACATATTTAAAAACGATGAAAACGAAAGGATTTGTTGTTATTCATGCGAAAAAGGGTGGGAACAACTATGTTTTAATAAAGAGACTGTTGTATGAAAAAATAATCATGTTATTGCATGAAATTCAATCAGTCAGTTAAGTGCCATAGTGATACACGCTTGGGCGATCATGTCTCGAAAGAGACATGACTGGGCAGAAGATTATCCTGCAGTAGGTTGCTATTGTTTTCTATGTTAGACTGGTTATAGAACCCAATCTGTCCTGTTATTTAACCCATAACTGGAAGGAATAGACGGATTAATACCTTTCCCAAGGGTATTTGCGCGTAAGTGAAGGCAATGAATATCAGCTGGAATTCGAACTCAGTTCCACGATTTCTCGTTCCGAGCCGATATCCAGTGTACCACAACGCACACGAAATTAGAGGAAGAGAAAATGTGTACATTATTGCGTGGAAATTAAGAGAAATAATTTTGTTGCATTTGCATAAGATTGGAAGAAAGACACGTTTAGTATGCATGGAGATTGTTTTCTTGTTAGTATCGCTAAAAATGTCATGTTGAATGCATAATTACTTGGAAGTTTTTTTTTGTGGGGCAGAGACTAAAAAATGAATAGTGTAACCGCTAATTATAGTGTCATTTAAATGACAGGTGACATTTGGAGTGATGTAACCATATTTCCAGATTGTTGGTATTGATTTTAAGTGATTTAAGGATGAGAAGATATTTCTTTAAATATTGGAGAATACAATTATTTTTGTCTGGAAAATTAGCTGAAGTTATAAGAGGAAATACAGATTCAAAGACGTAATGAGTGTAAAATTGCATTTGTCGGGAGAAGTAATCGAATTTATCAAAGGTAGTTAGTCAAAAATCTTGTCATTGTGTTTCAAAGATTTGTGAACCTAAGTTAAAATTTGGCCTTGAAGATTTCTTGTTTACTGATTACCAGGACAATTGGTAGGAACAGCCAGTAATTATCAGAGAGTACTTTTCTTTACTTTCATTAAAAGTCGAAATGGTTAATTGATATTGCTTACATTTCATGATGCAAAGACATATAGGGAGGGGGAATAGAATTGCTGTACCTAACTACATACTGTGCATTTTTAATAAAACTGCAGCGGAAAAGAAAATTCATTGAGACGAGGACCAGCGATGAATTGACGCGGTCAAGCTGAAATACCCTGCCACCAAAGATATTGCAAAAGACGGTCAGTTCAAATTCAACGAGTTTCAGATTGAATGAAGCATCGACCCGTGAAAAACATAGATCAGGAATATTAGCGTGCTAATGAAATACCAGTCAAATATTTTTTTGGCGTCACTTACCTTTGACTTGCTTATGATTCTGTATTTTTTCGATATATGTATATATATGTAAATCTACAGTGTGGTGTACGTCTTAAATATGCTTTTTCATTATATAGCGTTCCTATGCATGTGTGACTAAATTAGCCTCGTGATGAGAAGTGATCCTCGTTTGGAAGATCCGAGATTAACAACACAACGGGGCCAGAATTGACCTAAGTTCAAGAATGTAAGCTGGAATCCACTAAGGTTTGTTTTATGCTATGAGCCATCCTCATCATCCTAATTCTCTTCTATTTCATTAGTAAGTTCCATTCAGAATATTATATCGAAATGAAGCTCCTTTGTGTAGCGGACTCCCGTCAGTATTTCTCATTTCAACAATATTTTCAAATCTAACGTTAAAATTTAAATTTCCTGCTTTCCTTCCTGTTGGATGTCTTCCTCTGTAGTTCCTATATTTAAGAACACTGGAGAACCCTCGTCCCCGCAACTTACCGCCCTATCAGCCTTCTTCAGATCTTTGGTAAAGTCTTCGAAGCCATTATCAACGCCGGAGTGGTTCAGCATCTCACACCACACAGGCTCCTCTCGGACAAACAGTATGGTTTGCGCTTCACTAGGTCTACTGCTGATATGCTATCGACAATCACCGAGTCATACCAGGCTCTCGACAAGAATGGTGAAGCCCGAATCATTGCCTTGTATATCTCTAAAGCGTTCGACAGAGTCTGACATGCTGGCCTTCTACGCAAACCGCGGAGCTATGGTATAACTGGACATTTGTTTGACATAATCCAGTCTTTCTTTTTAACCGTATATTGCAAGTGGTAATAAACGGACATGCATCCCAGAACAACCATACGAACGCGGGTGTCCCTCAAGGCTCTATCCTAGGTACTACGCGCTTCATGATCTACATTAATATGCCATAAGATCCCAAGTATGCATGTACGCTGATGACACCACAGTTTACTCTCGCCTCGATAAAACATCTGTTGTGGTCGACAAAGCGAACCTCGCTGCCGAGTTTGAACACGACCTCCAATCTGTAGTGGACTGGGGTAAGAAATAACTCGTAAATTTCAATTCTTCCAAAACGAAGCTGCTATCTATTAACCATCATAGACAATCGCATCTACCTCCCATTAGCATGGACCAAGCTTGCCTCCCAGAGTGCAAAACACTACACCTGCTTGGCCTTACACTCTCAGCGGATCTGACTATATCGAATCCATTTCTAAATCTGTGCTATGAAAGTTGGTTCTCTTTGCAGGGCGTGAAAGTCTTTTTCTCGTCTGAATTTATCCTGCACATATATAAATCTACCATCCGCCCGTGTATTGAATATGGCTGCCACATCTGGTCGGGTGCTCCTACTATTCTCTTCGGGGTTCTTGACAAGATACAACGGAGAATCTGTAATGTGATCGATATCGACTTGGCAGCCCGGCTGCAGTCACTCGCTCACCGGCGTGACGTGGCTTTGTAATACCCCAAGGGTCGTCCCGAACAATTTCCTCCGGCTGCCGTTCTCCACGCTGTGATGTTGCCGGATTTTTGTAGAAAATGTCGGCCGGACAGCTGGGGGTACAAGATTGACTGTAAGGAACGAACTTCCAAGATTTGGATGAGTGGAAAAGAAGGCTTTATTCGTTTAGAGCTGGCCTTGTCTGCTGGGGCAGGCGAATGTGACACACAGTTCCAACTCTAATGGAGATCAACAAACCCGAACTGAACGAACCAAGACGAACAGAGACCCTTACTTCAAGTTCGCACCCGGCTGACTCCTTTCACTTCTCTCGTCTTTAACTTAACTGCTCAACTCGGAAAAAACACCTGAATTTATCTAAAATCGACCGGAAACAAGGAAATCCGGAAATGCTCTAGACCACCGGTGACAAACACCGGCGACTGTAAGTCTGAATTTTCATTTATCTTTTTTTTGTTTATCTTAATAAGGCTTCCGCCGGAAAAGGCTTAATGTGAGGTCAAGATACAGCAAGGTCAGCCTTTGACCGGGTTAGACCACCGGTGACAAACACCGGCGACTGTAAGTCTGAAATTTCAGTTATCCTTTTTTTTGTTTATCTTAATAAGGCTTCCGCCGGAAAAGGCTTAATGTGAGGTCAAGATACAGTAAGGTCAGCCTTTGACCGGGTTAGACCACCGGTGACAAACACCGGCGACTGTAAGTCTGAAATTTCAGTGATCTTTTTTTTGTTTATCTTAATAAGGCTTCCGCCGGAAAAGGCTTAATGTGAGGTCAAGATACAGTGAGGACAGCCTTTGACCGGGTTAGACCACCGGTGACAAACACCGGCGACTGTAAGTCTGAAATCCATTTTCCATTTTAATCTATTTTCTATTTTAATCCATTTTCTACTCTAATCCATTATAACAAAATACATATATATCTAGTTATCGTGTCACATTACCTCCCCCAACGGATCTTGTCATTTATGTCAATAAATTACAATAAACAAAACAACAAAAAAAAACATGACACGATGCTTCATTATGTCGGCACGCCATCACCACCAAAAATTACTTTGATCCCCCAGGGATATTCTCCTCCTCTCCACAAACATCAATCATGAAATTTCTTATTAATCCATACCATTTCTTTGTATTTCCTCAAAACATTTTTCTTATTTCAACAACCAATTCCTCAATTTTTTGTCTTCGTAGCCGGTGGCATCAATGAATCCACGCAGTTGGTTTATCGCTACGTATGAGGGACAATTCTTCATTAACGAACACCTTTGTTCAACTTCGGGTTTTGCTTTCCGCTTTACTTGCTCCCTTCTATTCCTGAAGAGACTCCGCTCTTCGTTTACTCATCTGTTACCATTTTCCAGCCATAAGTCTCTGAGCCTTTCCTGCATCCCCCCCCCCAATGAAACCTTATCATGATGGAAGTTTGCTGAGGACGTCCCCTCCCAATGGGGTCAATGGCGCCCGAAAAATGAATGAAGCATAGTTTACAGAATAAATTCAAGAGAGGGGTGTTTCCACCCTCTCTCCCAAAGAACAAAAGAAATTAAAAAAAAATTAATTAACACAAGGTGACAAAATAGTCATAACTCTATAGGAGCGATGTAACTGCTCCTCATTATCAGTCTCTCTTTTTTCTTTTTTTTTTTAACTATTTAAAGTTCTCCAGACATAGTCCATTTTGCATTCTTTCTCTTTTTTTTTTCTTTTAAACAAAACAACAAAAAAAAACGTAATTAAATATCTTTAAAATGTTTCTGTTTTTCTCAAAAAATATTTTTTTCACACCATCATCCTTTTTTCCTTTTTCTTCCAAAACATATTTTTGTCCTTGTTGTACACACTCACTTAGTTTTTCTCTCTCTCATTTTTTTTTTAACGTACACACACTATTCTTTTACCCACCTTTTTTTTCAAACAGTCCTTTTTCATTCTTCTCTTTTTTTTTTCACGCCGTTTGCGTTGATCTCTCTTTTTCTTTTCAAAATTCATAACTTTTTATCGCAAAATAGTCACACATTCTTTTTTTTTTCCAATTGATTTTTTTTTTTTGTACGCGCACAGTTGTTTCTTGCTCTCTCTCTTCCTCTTATTTTTTTCCTTTTTTTCCTTTTTTTTGTTTTTTTTTTTGTACACATCTTCTCATTTTTTTTTCAAAACATTTTTTTTGTCGTTGTTGGAAACTCTCACTTAGTTTTTCTCTCTGTCATTTTTTTCTCCAAATAATGCTTTTTTTTTTTTAAGTAATAACACATACTATTCTTTTACCCACTTTTTTTTTCAAACAGTCCTTTTTTTTTTTCATTCTCTTTTTTTTTCTGCACCGTTTGCGTTGTTTCTATCTCTCCTTTTCTTTAATTTTCTTTTCAAAATTCGTACTTTTTATCTCAAAAAATAAAATAGGCACACATTTTTTTTTCCAGTTCATTTTTTTGTACGCGCACAGTTGTTTCTTGCTCTCTCCCTTCCTATTATTTTTTTCCATTTTTTTGTACACACCTTTTTCTCATTATCGTATTCCATCTTCCTTTCTTTTTTTCTTTTAACCAAAACAACAACAAAAAAGGAAATAAATGTTCTTAAAATGTTTCTTTGTTTTTCTAAAAAAAAATTTTTTTCATCATCATCCGTTTTTCTTTTCAAACAGTCCTTTTTCAGTCTTCTCCTTGTTTTGTTTTTAAGTACCCATTCAGACCGTTTAAGTTGTCTCTATTTCTCTTTTTCTTTCTTTTTATTTATTTTTTTTTTGACCAGACAAAAAGGGAGTAAATAATTGTGCTTACCTTACGGTGCTTGTTGATAACGGGTTCCCTTTCCTTTCCTTGTTTCGTTTTTTTTTTTTCGCACCGTTCGCGTTGTTCTTATCTCTCTTTTTCTTTTTTTTTTTTTCAAAATTTATACTTTTTTCTCTCAAAGTACTCACACATTTTTTTCTTAATCAATTCATTGTCCTCTTTTTTTCTTTTCTTTTTTTTTTTCGATCGTACGGCCGTTAACCGTTCTTCTGCCGGAGAGAATTTTGGCCAGACAAAAAGGGAGTAAATAATTCTGCTTACCTTACGGTGCTTGTTGAAAACGGGTTCCCTTTCCTTTCTTTGTTTCTTGTTTTTTTTTCTTCTTCTTCCCCTGAAGCTTACACCAAGCAACCAGAATTTGGATGTGAGAATAGTTCTTTGTTCGATTGCCTTTTCTTTTTTTTTTCTTACGGTGCTTGTTGATAACGGGTTCCCTTTCCTTCCCTTGTTTCTTTTTCTTCCCTTTTTTTTTCTTCTTTTGAAGCTTATACCAAGCAATAAGAATTTGGTTGTTAGTGTTGTTCTTTCTTCGATTTCCTTTTCTTTTTTTTCTTACGGCACTTGTTGATAACGGGTTCCCTTTCCTTTCTTTGTTTCTTGTTTTTTTCTCTTCTTTTTCTTCCCCTGAAGCTTACACCAAGCAATCAGAATTTGGCTGTGAGAATAGTTCTTTCTTCGATTTCCTTTTCTTTTTTTTCTTACGGTGCTTGTTGATAAGAGGTTCCCTTTCCTTCCCTAGTTTCTTTTTCTTTCTTTCTTTTTTCTTCTTTTGAAGCTTATACCAAACAATTAGAATTTGGTTGTTAGTGTTGTTCTTTCTTCGATTTCCTTTTCTCCGTTCGTCTCGCCTCGTCCAGTCGCGTCGGTTCGTCGAAATCCAAACTTAGCATCCAGTGGCACTTCCGTGGGTTCCAAATCCTTCAGTCACGGCACCATTTGTAATACCCCAATGGGCGTCCCGAACAATTTCCTCCGGCGGCCGTTCTCCACGCTGTGATGTTGCCGGATTTTTGTAGAAAATGTCGGCCGGACAGCTGGGGGTACAAGATTGACTGTAAGGAACGAACTTCCAAGATTTGGATGAGTGGAAAAGAAGGCTTTATTCGTTTAGAGCTGGCCTTGTCTGCTGGGGCAGGCGAATGTGACACACAGTTCCAACTCTAATGGAGATCAACAAACCCGAACTGAACGAACCAAGACGAACAGAGACCCTTACTTCAAGTTCGCACCCGGCTGACTCCTTTCACTTCTCTCGTCTTTAACTTAACTGCTCAACTCGGAAAAAACACCTGAATTTATCTAAAATCGACCGGAAACAAGGAAATCCGGAAATGCTCTAGACCACCGGTGACAAACACCGGCGACTGTAAGTCTGAATTTTCATTTATCTTTTTTTTGTTTATCTTAATAAGGCTTCCGCCGGAAAAGGCTTAATGTGAGGTCAAGATACAGCAAGGTCAGCCTTTGACCGGGTTAGACCACCGGTGACAAACACCGGCGACTGTAAGTCTGAAATTTCAGTTATCCTTTTTTTTGTTTATCTTAATAAGGCTTCCGCCGGAAAAGGCTTAATGTGAGGTCAAGATACAGTAAGGTCAGCCTTTGACCGGGTTAGACCACCGGTGACAAACACCGGCGACTGTAAGTCTGAAATTTCAGTGATCTTTTTTTTGTTTATCTTAATAAGGCTTCCGCCGGAAAAGGCTTAATGTGAGGTCAAGATACAGTGAGGACAGCCTTTGACCGGGTTAGACCACCGGTGACAAACACCGGCGACTGTAAGTCTGAAATTTCAGTTATCTTTTTTTGTTGTTTATCTTAATAAGGCTTCCGCCGCAAAAGGCTTAATGTGAGGTCAAGATACAGTGAGGACAGCCTTTGACCGGGTCATCGAAAACGTACTCGCTTTTGTTAGATATGTTTTCTAAACTATCTTCTACTCCAATCCATTTTCTATTTTAATCTATTTTCTATTTTAATCCATTTTCTACTCTAATCCATTATAACAAAATACATATATATCTAGTTATCGTGTCACACTTCTCCGTGTCTCTTCTCTAAATATTTTCACGGCTTCTACTCCGATGAACTTAGATGAATGGTGACCCCTAGGTACGAATTTGCACGAGATACTAGATTAGCAACTAGGTCCCACACTTTTACACTGAAACCGATAAGATGTAACTGCAATTTCTACTCCAACAGCTTCTTTTCTCGCGCTTCCCGCCCGTGGAATTCCCTTCCACATACTTGCTTCATCGACAGTTACAATCTCCAGGAAATTAAATGTAAGGTCAATAGACACCTAACACACTAACTCGCACCCATTTTCTCAAATGCACTTCCTATGCACGTCCTTAACCGTCTATCACCCTCCTTCTGACATTTCCTATATCTAATCCCTGTCTCATCACCTTCCCCTATGTAACTCCCTGCGCAATAGTGGCAGTGTTATGTCTTGCTTGGGCTGAAATGTTAAAAGAAAAAAACAGAATCTCACGGTGAAGGGTAGAAAATAAATCTTCACCAACAAAAAAAATCAGTGCTCTTTTTAATATCTCCGCAAGCAAAGACGATGCACTCATTAGTGTGCTTGGGAGTACAGTGAGAGAAATGACTGTATACTTGTATTACTTCTGATTAAAAATGGCGATTGCATTTAATAATTTTAACGGCAAAATATACGGACCTAGACGCTAATAGGTAGCAGCATAAATTCACATGATCTGGATATCAGGGAAATAATCCAAATAACATTTGCTATGGTTTTATTTGTATAAAAATAGACGGAAGACACATTATATTGTTGAGAAAGTGACTGGGGTTGAGCTAATATAGTAGAACCGATCAAATTTCCGATCCCTATTTGGATTTTGTCGAGAAGGTCCTGATGAATAGAAATTGTTTGAAAATTAATTTTTGGACCTGACACAATAACCAACGCTTCATGCATCTACACAGTCAATGAAGCTGTCCCTCATCATGTCAGGTGAAAATCGATTCCTAGGATGCGCTGTGCGTTTTTTTTTCAGAGAACTGACATGCAGATGGCTGATAGAAAAGTTTATTTATGTTAACAAGAGAGAGCACTATTTTCATTTATTTATTACTTAATTGCTAAATAATGATTAATATTGACACAAGAAGTAATTTTCAATCTTATTTGCCGTAACATAGCTCTCTCCGAATCCCACTTCTTTAGTGTCCAAAAGCTACAAAACAACGCAACAATTGTACTTTAAAGGAACGTGGCTTCTATGGAGGCAGTTTTCGAGATCAGAATGTGTTTATGAATAAGTAATCAGTATTTATTTAAATTATTTTATTACAATATTATAAAGTGTAAGACAAAATTTTGTTGAATTAAATAATTTAAAATTGTGACAATTCTTTGTTTTATGGTGCCAATTTTCCTTTATTGCACAACATATCCCGGCCTAAATAATAAAAGAGCACTTTTAGGGCAAAATTTGATTTTATTTATCAACATAGTCTCTTAAAAGGGGGATACACTTATTGAAACGGATCTTTAACAAATCGATACCTGTTTTGTAGAACTATTTGTCATTGACCTCAAAATACACCTCAAACTCTGATACCAATTCTTCATTTGAGCCAAATCCCTTTTCATGTAGAATTCAGAAAGATATTTGGGTGCAGATCTGGTAGCTAGGGAGGATGCGGAAGACATTTGAGGTGCAATTCTTGCAGTTTTTCATCGTTGCAATCAACTTCTGACACGATAAGTTATCTTCGAAAAAAATCACAAAATATTTTTTCAATTGCGGCTATAATTTGGCAATTTCTTCTGTTAAACGCACCAATCGTACTATATAATATTTGCTTTTGATGTTTCTACGATTCTAAAGGTTATCGATGAATAAAATACATTGCGCATCCAAAAAAAACAACATAAGCCATAATCATGCCTGCTCATGTTTGCGTCTTTCATCGATTTGGACGATTTTCACCTGCTGGTGTCTACTCAGCTGACTACGAATTTGACTCTGGAATAAAGTGGTGGGTCTATTTATTATCCACTGTCACATATTTACACAAAACTTCATCTTATTGCGTTTAAACAGTTACAAACCATGCGATGAATAGTCGATGCGAGTGTTGCTTTTAATTGATCGTGAGCAAACGAAGCATCCACTTTGAACACAGCCTTCTCATTGAAAAATATTCATGTAAAATGGCGAATACGCTGCATTCTCAAATGCTTAATTTTCTCTGCAATCTCATAAAACTTCAATTTACGATCAACCAAAACGAACGTGGATTGTTTTCAACTGCCTATTTTGGGTAACCTGAGGTTTGAACATTATTTGCGTCTGTACGACCGCATTTAATGTCCGCATACCAACATTTACCCCTTGTTTCCAACCAAGCATATTTCTATTAGAACACATCAAGAGATTGCTTTGCTTGAACATTTTATTCACATCAGAAAAATATGCTTTATCAAAAAACGAAATTCATAATTTTCCATTATTTTGAAAATTTACAACAGTAGATAAACTTATATGACTGTAATTTGTAACTAATATACCAATTAGGCCCAAATTTTGTCACATGCTATTTGAAGGTTAGTACTTTATAAAAATCTTATGAATTTTTCATTAGTTGCACCATCTACATATCAAGACCCGGGATTTATTGAGTATGTGTTATGTAATGCGCACTGTTTATTTCATAAAATGATAACGTCTAGTGCTTTAAGTCAACATGTATGTTGATTGCTGTAATCATAATGTTTGTTTTATATAAATAACCAAATGTCATTGTCTGTAATGCTGGGTTTGTGTAGTGATCGAATTACCCCCTGTTCGATAACAGAGGAGTGTTATTATTGAATTAGAAAATAGTTAAAATATCTAACATAATTAAGCTGATTAAGCTCCTCTTTAAATCTCACTTATGCAAAAAACTATCATTTATGAATTCCTGTCTTCGGGAAGATTGGCCATGCAATATAAATAAAAAAAAACGCTTTTAAATAGGTCACAAAATCACCAAACAATTTGGTAAGCAATAACATATATATATATATATATATATATATATATATATATATATATATATATATAAGCGTTTCACCCCGAGCAAGGCATGTCACTGCCACTACTGTGCAGGGGCTACGTAGAGTGGAGAAAGGCTGATTAAATATAGGAAATAACAGAGGGTGGGTGATAGGCGGGTGAGGATACCGAGAATGAGGGTTGGCTAGATGAGAGTGTTGTGAGAATAGTTGGGAGTTAGTGTGATAGGAGGTGTCTATTGACCCTACATTTAAACACCTGGAGATTGTAACTGTCGGGAAAGCAGACATGTGGAAGGGAGTTCCACAGGCGGGAAGTGCGAGAAAAGAAGCTGTTGGAGTAGAATTTACGGTTACATCTTATTTGTTTAACTGTAAGAGGGTGGGACCTAGTTGCTAATCTAGTATCTCGTGTAAATTCGTGCTTAGGCGGCACCAGTGAACTAAGCTCATCGGAGCAGAAGCCATGAAAGTACTTGTAGAAGAGGCACAGGGAAGCTACATCACGCCGGTGTGAGAGCGGCTGCAGCCGGTCTGCCAAGTCAGTATCAACCACGTTACAGATCCTCCTTTGTATTTTGTCAAGAAACCCAAGGAGAGCAGCAGGGGCACCCGACCAGATATGGCAGCAATATTCAATACACGGGCGGATGGTAGATTTGTATATGTGCAGAATAGTTTCAGGTGGGAAAAATTTCCGGGCCCTGCACAGGAGCCCACTTTCATAGCAGCAGATTTGGCAATGGATTCAATATAGTCATTCCATTTGAGGTCCGCCGAGAGTGTAAGGCCAAGGAGGCGTAGTATTTTACTCTCTGGGAGGCTAGCCTGTCCCATGCTAATGGGAGGTAGATGCGATTGTCTATGGTGGTTAGTTGATAACAGCTTTGTTTTGGAGGCATTGAAATTTACCAACCATTTCCTACCCCAGGTCACTACGGATTGGAGGTCTCTTTCAAGTGCGGCAGCGAGGTTCACTTTGTCGTCCAGACCTGGTTTCTGATCGATGCGGGAGTAGATTGTTGTGTCGTCGGCATACATGCCAACTTGGGATCTGATGGTGTCGGGGAGATCATTAATGTAGATCAGAAAGAGCGTGGGACCTAGGATAGAACCTTGAGGGATGCCCGCGTTCGTCTGGTAGTTTTGGGAGGCATGCCCATTTAATACCACCTTTAATGTGCGGTTAGAGAGGAAGGACTGGATGAGGTCAAACAGATGTCCAGTTATCCCATAGCTCCGCAGTTTGCACAAGAGGCCAGCATGCCAGACCCTGTCGAATGCTTTGGAGATATCCAAGGCAACGGTTCGGGCTTCACCATTCTTGTTATATATATTCTTTCCTGAGGCATGTGTTTCCTGGAGGTTTATGATCATGTGGTTCCAGAATCTTTCTTTTAAATATTGTCTTATTTTAATCTCTTATAAACACTGTTCTACATTATATTTTTACATGGTGTTTATGTAGTGTGATTCTTCTATCTCCCTTGATTCAATATGTACTGTGAGGGACAAATTAAATTCTCAATTCTTTCCAAAATAAGATTAAAAGATTTAGTCCTTAGCTTTCTAAGCATTTTCTGTGGATTAATATTTATATCACCTGTTTTCTTATTCGTTTGTGCGGGTATTTCCCAACAGGATTTTCTGTTTTCTTAATAATTTGCTTAGCTTTTGTAAGGCGTATTCCAGTCCCAGTATATCTATGGATTTAGGTGTAACAACTTCCAATATTTTGTAAATAATGTTTCCATATTTTAATTGTTAAATTTGCTTGATACTTATATCTGCAATTTGTAATTTGCATGTGTTATTATTAATTTTACTGACTACGTTGAATTATTTCTTCTTGCAACTTATCTTTTGTTATTACTATTCAAACGCTGTATAATCTTATCTTAGCATTATAGCTGCCACTAATTAATCCTTATAAGAATAGTAAATATCTAAGTATCGACTCACTGCTTAGTTTGAAAAAGTTTTAAACGTGTTTAAAAAAAATAAATTTTTTATGTGTAGATTGAATTAATTTATGATGTGTTTGCAGGTAATTTTGACATAGTAGATCTTCTGGATTATTTTCTGTTGCAAATATTATAGGATTACATCTCCTTTCTAAAATAACTTCTTTCGTTCTGCAAGTTGTAATAACAATATATATATATATATATATATATATATATATATATATATATCGACTGACGAAATATAAGAAGTCGAAGCCATGGCAGAGTAAACAACTGATATTTTTTAAACAAAATATCTAAACGCTCTACATACTGTAAAATCTTCTTCATTCAAACATGGAGTGAGCACTTCTAATATAACTGCTTATGGATCTAATTTAATTAAATCTGAACAATAATTTATATATATATATATTAATATTTACAATATATATATATTTACATTAGTATATACTAAATGAAAATTTAAAAATTTAACAATTCTTCTATTTAAATTATGGCCACGAAATTTACTGTCATGTATTTGAGAATGCCAACTAAGTTTTCAGTCAAGTTCATCCTATTCCCTGAAATAGAAAGGCAATCACGTTTAATGATTAACACTGTATGACTAACCCACACGCCCATCGATATTTTTCCGTCTTCCCTGTCCACACCAGGTTTTTTTTTTGTTTGTATAAATCTCACCTATTTTGTAAAGAATTTTTGACTGAGGAGCGTTTTTAAGATTTCCTCGAAATATAGTACTTTGTTAATATTCTTTTAAATTCTAACATTGAGTTCTCATCGGATTCCGGTTCCCTATGAAATAATCCTCACAAATTCCGAAGGATAATATATATATATATATATATATATATATATATATATATATATATATATATATATATAATCATCCGCAGACAGATCTGTTTCGCCGTATCAGAGCTCATCACTACGGTTAGACTCCGATTGCTTTTTTACCCAGGTTTGAAACCCGACCGAAAGGGCGTCAGTCGGCGAATCTACCCCTGGGCTATGGGCGTTCGGTGGAAGTAGGCTGACTTTTTAGCGCATATCATTATATATATATATTGTATTATTGCTTTAATTTTGTTATTTTATGAAATAATTACCTATATTACCAATGGCTTGCAGTTATAGCTTTTCGATATTCTATAATTTACGTCATTCTTCCTCAAGGCAAAAATAATGAGGTGTCTTCAATATACAGCCTGCTTCATCAGATCGCGACAATGCCAAATTTATGTAATCATAAGTATTAACTTCTATACCATAATTTATGTATAATATTAGATTTGTCTATTAATATATTCTCATTAATGAGGAAAGTTTTTCTAAGTTGTATATCGAAAATCATTCTCTATAAAACCCACATCTTTTATTGCCTGTAAAAATATATTTATGTTTGTAATTTTTAAGCAAGCATTTTGAAAAGCTATTTTTTTCTTAGAAAAATACAAATACAATATAATCGAAAACAGTAAGATAATACCAATTAATAATTCCTCTCCCTCTCTGAACATTTAGGATTTTCAGTTAATTTCTATCTAAAGCAGTTATTTCAAGGTTTATTAGGTTGTTCCACATTAAAACAAATAGTTAATAATTTAACGCGCCCTTAATAAAGACAATATCACTGTCAGACGGCTTGATTTTATATAAAAGAACACTTCATCTAAAATATATTGAGAGTGCCAAAAGATATTTTATTTACTGCAAGAATCATTTATGGGATTATGTTTTTCATTTCCATGAATAGCAGTGGGTTTCATTTATCTTGACAGTTTTATGTATTTTTCAAGAAAGCATTAGGTTTACCATTTTCAAAGGGCAAAATCTAACGCACATCATATATATATATATATATATATATATATATATATATATATACGAAGAGAGAAAGAGGAAGAGGCAAGCAAACAGACAAATAGACAGACACATATATATGTATGTATGCAAAAAAAGAAAGTGAGGTATATATATAGAGTTATACAGATAGAGAGAGAGAGAGAGAGAGAGAGAGAGAGAGAGTTTTATAGAATTTTTATGAGAGATAAATATAAAGACTTTTATAAGGACTGTGTGAGTTAGTTATAAATATATGACGTGATGTGTAAAGATTATGTCAGTTACAAAGTAAGATAAATATATGAAGGGTGATGTATAGAGATTCTTCGAGTTAGAGTGATCAATATATATAGAACGTTGTATAGATACTGCAAGAATTGTAAAGAAAAATACATATATAGAGAGTAATATTTAAATATTTTTTATTTTTAAAAGAAATTTAAGAGAAAGAGAAATTATATATATAGAGTGAAATTACAGACACACAGTTATTATTAAAAATAAAAAAAAATATTTAAATATTACTCTCTATATATGTATTTTTCTTTACAATTCTTGCAGTATCTATACAACGTTCTATATATTTTTTTTTCTAAACATATGCTGTTAAATATAAGAGACAATGAATGTCTATTATGTTTAATGATGAGCCGTACTAAACGTCGTATATTTGCTTTAATATTAATATTAATATTAAACCCACTATATTAAAAAACTATTATTAGTATGCACCACACAAGTACATTTTCACGATCCCTTAGGCAATATTTATACACAAATAGATGGTATTGCGATGGGATCTCTTTTACATCCCCTCTTTCCTAATTATTATATGGCAAATCTAGAAAATAAAATAATTAATGACAACAATAAACCCTATATATATGTAAGATACATAGATGACATCTTTGTTTTAGCTAAGAATATCGATCAAATTACATCACGTAAAAATAAATTTGAAAGTCACTCCGTCCTCGAATTTACAATAGAACTTAATATTAATAACAAAATCCCATTCCTTGATGTATTCATTGATTCTAGCACACATAAATTTACTACTTTTCTATATACGAAAACAACTAGCATAAATTCGTGTCTTCTTAATTATAATAGTGAATGCCCCCAACGATATAAGTTGGCTGTTATAAAAAACTTATTCAACGCACACAATTTATACCTTCTTCCAAATCTATATTTTATAAAGACTTACACATTAAGCAAACAGTAGTCAATAATGGATTTCCTAACTCCGTTATTGATCAACAAATTAAAATGTATCTCAACAAAATTAACAATAGCTCTAACAATAATGATATTATTAATAGTAATGGTTTACATCAAAATAAACATAACATAACTCATACCATTGCAACCAAATACATAATAATTATAAACAAGATGAAAAAACTCTCAAAAACATAATACGTAGAAATGTTAAACCAGTGGAACGTAATAATTAAATTAAACTCATTATATATTATAAAAAGTTCAAAACAATTGACCTCATAGTCTATAATAACCCAACAAGCACTAAACTATATTCTCTACAAAAAACCCAATGTAGTGTACCAATTTAAATGCCCATTCAGAGATTGCATCTCTGATACTAATAAAAAACATAGTACATATATTGGTTTTACTACAACCACGCTCTCCCGTAGACTTAGATGTCATCTTTCTGATCAGAGTACTATTAAACAACATTTCTCTGAAAAACATAAACATGTAGGTAATATCAGACAGATTTTGGTTAACAATACGTTGAACCTTACTCATACACACAGTAAGAGGAACCTGCAGATATTGGAGGCCATTTACATTAAATCTAACACTCAACCAACACTCAATAAAATCAACTTTAAATCTGGAAATAACATATTACATTGCATTTGCCTACATGGTTTTGTTGTCATTTCGCGCTATCATGCGGTGTGACGTCATAAAATCGAATCGCAAATTTAAAAACTGCATTTATTATTTTTGGTAACATTTGCCGTTGCCAAGCGGAGTTTTATGTCAACACGAAATAAAATCTTTGGTGATGGTGGATGTTATATTTCAGTCTCAACAACCTCTTGGAAGATGGCTCGTATGAGCCGAACGCCTAGAGAATTTTAGTCTTTATTTTCAACTGAAATTAGAGCGAAAATACGACGTTTAGAACGGCTCATGATTAAACATAATAGACATTCATTGTCTTTTATATTTAACAGCATATGTTTAGAATCTTACGTGCTGCCTCGATACACTATATATATATATATAACACGATTAGGGTTTACAGATTGAAAGAGATATAAGGGGAAAGAGAGATTGAGGTTGATGTAAGGAATGATGCATATAGTGATTGGGACAGGTGTATAGTGATTGAGAAAGAAGTAAACAGAGGGGTGTAAAGAACTGAGATAGAGAGAAAACGAAATGCATAAATATTGAAAAAGGAAAAATTATATGTAATAATAGAAAACTATAGCGATCCACTCTAACAAAGACAACTATATATCGAGAAACGAGCATATAGATTGAGGTTTTTAGATATATAAACATATTTACGAATTTCTTTTACGAAATCCGTTATGAAATCAAATAACACCCATTATTAATTTATACTCGCATTTAAGTAGACGCTATAATATTTCCATACATAATTAAACAGTATACTTTTGACGTGCCTTAAAAACTCGAACGGGAAGCCAAAAGCACAATTGGTTTTGCGTGGTCGACTACTTAAAACCAGTCAGATCTAATGACATTTTATTCTAGGGGACGCATGTTAGAATCCTGTTGGAGGACGATTATTTTACTATGAAGTTTTCTCGATTATTCCGGCGAGTAGATGTAAATATATATATATGCTATACAGAGTATCTACTCAAATACGAGTGTCCATTTAAAATAATGTTCAAATAAATAAATTATATATATATATATATATATATATATATATATGTATATATATATATATATATATATATATAAAGAATGTCTCGATATTTAAATATGGATAAATGAATTTGAGACAGTGAAATTGGTATACAGCGAGGAAGTATTGAGGTTGAGATTTAGAGAAACATAAAGGGAGAAGGCCACAGGCATGTAGACATTTGGAATGTTAGCTATATGTAGAGAGACGCATAGGGAATGTATATGTATACTTTTTCATATATATATATATATATATATATATATATGAGAATGTGACAGTGAACATCTTTGACATAGATATTGAAACAAAGATGTTTAAGTCAAGAGAGTTATATATAAAAACAAAAGTTGAAATATTCCAACAGAAATCGAAATTGATAGGTCGAGAGTTTGAGATGGGAGAGAGAGAAAGAGAGAGAGAGAGGAAAATTATATAGAGACTGATTAGGGAAACTCATTACGTACCAAGTGTTATTGAGTGATATCTTATAACAATGTTATATCCTTATATATATGTAAATTAATAACTACAATTCGGAATTCGTGGCAGGGTGTCAGAATGACGCCTATAGAAATTGATTCCTTCATACTAAGGAAACTGGCCAAATGAATTTAGACCATCCTTGGAGGCAGTTATATTTCCCATTTAATTAAAAATAGATTAAAAGTTTCACGCCGAAAACTGAAGATGCGCAAAAATTTAAGCGAGTTCTCCAGACTTTCGTTGTTGATAAAGAAGTTTCGAAATTTTAAATATAACCGGAAGAATTCTCGAATGTCATATCTTCGACTGATAAACTAATATATTGAACCTGGCGTAGAGTAACAGACAGTTGTAACCGGCCTGACAAATTAAACTTTGTTTTGTTGTTTCAACTCAGTCTGGAGGCGCTAAAAACTCACACACTCACAGTCTTGAAAACTTAGATCAACGTAAATGGAAAAAATAATTTTGTACAAGACAAAAAGCCGTATCAGGTAATAAGAGATAATTAAATTGTCTTTCCTTTTCTTTAACAAACGATGCGACTCGAAAGGATCGAATTGAATATATATGAACCTTACTCTCCAAATAGACCAAAAACGCGGTTTGGACGTTTCACAGTTAAAATAACTATGAGTAAAAATTTAAATCCCTAAGAAGCGTTCTGACAGAGAATTGAAAGTGTGACATTGAGATCCGAAGAGGCATTGGCATAATCAGTGACGCATTTAAAAAACTAACCACACTACTGAGAAACATAATTAAATTAGAAACAAAGAAATAAGTGTTTGATTGCTGTATGATATGTGCCTTTCTATATAGAAGTTAATTTTAGAGGATCTCATCATGAATGACCGAGAGGATTGACCCAGCAGATATGAGGTTTTTCCAGAAGGTTTTTCCAGAAGGATGCTGAAAATACCAGGCACGGAGCACGATATTATATTGAGGTGTAGGAGAGGATGCAAACGAGAAGAAAACCCATATTTAACATCAGGAAAAGAGAGAAGGGGTTCCTAGAACATGTAATGAGGAAAAAGGACCTGGAGAATTTAATTATCACAAGATGGAAAGAAGGAGAGCGAGACAGGGGACAAAAGCACGAGACATACTTGAGAGGCCTGAGCAAATGGATCTGTGTTTGGGAGAGATACGAAGAGGGAAATTAATTAGAGCGAAAGGAGATAGAGCCAAGTAAATGTCTCTGATTGCCTATGTCCGTAAGAGACACGGCATATGAATAAAATAAATATAAAAAAAAACTAGACGGTTTAAGTTTGTTTGGTTCAGAGATCTTTTATATGCAAACTAAAGACTTTGCTTAAATATTTCTGTTTTAGTTTTTACGGGTATGTTAATTTGTGTAATAATGAAAATATATAATCATACGCAGTGTTCTCTAAATTTAAGTCGTTTTTGAAATAGTAACTTTTTAATGAGCGTTTTGATCTTTCATCCCGTTATATGTTTATAAATTGTAGTAGTAGCGTAAAATTTGTCGACGATTGGGTTTAAATGAACGAGCTGATTTACCATATTAGCCTTCTCATTCACTTTTGATTTAGCACAAATATATTTGGAAAAATAATCTTCTCTTGTTCTTATTGGTATATGTTTTAAATAACATCTTAAAAGGGGAAAACTAGGCTTGAGTTGCGACCAGTCTAAGAGACACAAAAATAGATTTAATGGCGTTTAGACATCAACAGGTGAGCAGTGCAGTGTCTTTCCTAAAACTCTATGAAAATTCACAAATGATAAAGAAAAAAGAAAGACATGAATACTCTGATCACCTACGTTCTTAAGGAGCACTTCTTACATTTAAAATGCCGAACAGTAATAGAAGTATTTGAGCTAATATAAGTTGAATTTTTCTTTAGAATTAAGATAATTTACTTTGCCCAAAAAATAAAAAAAGGTAAAGCATTTCTTCTCTTTTCTTTATGTATTTATTTATTTTAGCAAGCATGGAAAATATATTATTGGTTCCAATTATACAGAACTCCTGTTCAGAATCTGTTTGGCTATATCCAGAATGTCGTATGCTGTCATTAATTCGAAAAAAAAAATAACGATGGGCCATCAGAAATAAACATACCAAAAATATTGGTCAACTCGTGGGACACTGATGCCGACACAGTCGTCTAGACAATTATCTCTTCTTCTACTTATTGTGAGGGATAAATATATCAGCGGGGACGCAAAAAAGACCTGAGACGAAATTCAATCAGATGATCAATGGTGAATATGACAGAAAATAAAAAAGAAAACACACACACACACACACACATATATATATGTATTTGTAGATGCAGATGTCTGGTGACAAGTAAATCTATTCCTCATTCTGAACCGTTGAAACCATAATAAGCGGCGCGAGTTCGGATTTCGCACTCGTAATAAAAAACGGGTGAATAATAGATTGCTCCTCGAATAGAAGAATCGGAGATCCGAGTTCTAATTTCAGTCGACTCCATTACATTCACTTAAGTGCTAATAGCTATCGGAAAAAAACATTGAACCATATATTATTTACCACAGTGTGAATAAAAAGTATGACATATTGCTTTCTCTAATAGCGGTGGACATCCGGTCTAGGTAAACAAAAAAAAATCTGAATTCAAACCAGCCTGGAGGTGGTTGGTCTTCATCAGGTTCTCTTCTGCAGACACACCGCTTCTACTATGGCTGCATTTCATGTGGTGCCGTACGACTCTAATGCTTTGCGGAACTTGTGACCAAGACAATAGGGGAAATTATGTGTATATTTCTTATGGCTTTCACACTAACAAACATCTCTACTCGTGTATTCATTCAGGTAGTAAAAGCGTAGGCGTTGCTATAAAAACGGTAAATTTTTGTTTTAGCTCCAGACAGCTTTCCTCCTTCAAACTTATCAAAAATAGCATTATCTCTGTGCAAATGTATATGCTGAACTCAAATCAACAATTAGTTATTGAAGAAACTTACACTTTTCTATCTAAATGTCCATAAAAAAACGAACTCTATCTCGCATTTTTGCTCTCCCGTAACTGTCACGAATCATGTAATTAACTGCAGAATGACGTTATACGTAGGCATCAAATTTAGGCCGCTTTTTGGTCTATTTTCTTCCTTTACTGAAACTTCCGGCGATGTGCTTCCTGTTATGAAAGTAATGCGCTATTGTATTTTTACGCTTATTACATTCATTGCAGGAAGTACATCACCGGAAGTTTCAGTAAAGGAAGAAAATCGACCAAAAATCATGCTATTTTAGATAAATTTGAAGGGGGAAAAGACGTCAGGAGATAAAACGAAAATTTACCGGAAAAACTGGAAAAGCACATCCTATCATACTGTATTTTTCACCGCCAAGGAGTTAAAAGGTTATGACTCATTAGATATACAATTTTCTGAGAATTGCAATAGATTATGAGAAGATTGGCGGAGTCTTTCATCGAGAGCAGACTTTCGCTCATCGCTGCAAATTCTTATGATCTGAAATCTTAACGTATATCCTTAACCTTGAGTCAGTCACCAGGGATTTTTGAAAAAAACAGAAGACCACAAGCGTTTGTTTTCAGACTGCGTCACACCGATTGATACAAAACTTCACTTAATCAGGATATTATTGAACGGGAGCAAAACCGATTAGGAATTACGAGTACTTAACAAACACCCCACTAGACAATCGAAGGTTTACATAACATCGTCAGATTGAACTATTCTTACGGAGACCTTGCATAGATTCAAAGCCATTCAGAAATATATAAACTGTCAACTATATACAACCGTAACAATGATTCAAATGGGTTTTCCCGTGTTCTTGATTATTCTTCGTGTATACTAACTCGTGAATATAAACCGAGAATTAAAATGACGAAATTTTTCTAGTTGTTAAAAACACCAACACGAATATATAAAAATGTATAACTTATTATTCTATTTTTTTCTTCTCATTTCGGTGACGTTGTTTGTGTGGAGTAGAGTTTGTTTGGAGATAGGCACGCTCACACGTGGGACCGTTGTATGCAGCGTTCATATTCCCTTCTCTCCTGTCTCGTATATGAACGAAACTGAACTTTATCCCCCTCCCTTAAATAGGCCAGCTTCGTTTGACAGGTGCTATTTCCGCTGCATTTTGTTATATTTCAAGGGTTGATTTTCTTTAACCTTGGTTTCTTTGGTTAAAACAAAATACATAGTTTGCCACCTGGGTTTTTTGCAACCTCTGATATTTCAAAACAATTTCTGTCTTTCTCCAAATCTTTCCGGCTTTGTTTCGTTCAATTAAATATGTATTTCTGGTTGAAATCCCATACTGCAGCAAAAGAATATACAACAGTGTGGCGACTGTGGGTTTTGTTAAAAACAATATTTTATCGAACATTGTTGACTCGAGCTACAAAATCATTTTTCTTCTGTGTGCCGTGTTCCTTCAGGACGTAGGAAACCATGGCCTTCCACATCTTCCTATACGTATTAGGTTTTACCATGCTTTCTACTGTTACCAAACTCAATCCTGCTCTGCTGTTCCCATGCCCTTCAGTAATGTCCCGCGTTCTTTTCCTCTTTCATTCGCACACTATCAGATTTGTAATTATCGTAATCTCAAAACATTTAATTCTCATTACATGTCACGCAAACTTCAGCTGTCTTTTCCTTATGTTATGTATTAACAAACCTTTCGTTCATATACTATCAAAAACCATAATATTGCTATCATATTTGGTCCATGGCAGCCTCAGCATCCTTCTGCAAATCCAGATTAATTTGCTTCAGTTATCGCCTTCGTTTTTGAAGATATTGTTTAGTATTCACTGCAATATTGAAGAACAGCTATCACGTAGCAATCCAGTACACATTTTTTATATTCCAAGGAAATTTTCGTGTCTCTCAATATGCTACTTAACTTATGAAATGCATCCTTGGCCAAGCTAATTCGCATTTGGATTTCAACGTCACATTCCGTCTTTTGTTAGATCGCTTTCCATGTATCTAAATTTCTGTACATACTTGACTTTAGCATCCTCCGCCTGCAGTAGTTATTTGGGAACACTTTTTTTTTACTGATTATCATGCATTCAGTACACTTGTAATTTATTTTTTGTATTTAATTTCTTCTCGATTTAGCAACATTCTCTTGGAATTCTTGTAGTTCCCTTTTAGTGTCTGCTATATGCACTGTATCATCAACGTATTTTATAGTGTTCAGACTGGGGCCGCCGATAAGAAATCCTGGCATGACTTCTGAAGAACTCAGAACATTTTCCCTGTACTAATTGAATGGATCCGATGAAAAGACACATCCTTGTGTTACACCTCTTTCTGTTTTAGTATTTATACTGAACAGTTTTCTTGTCGCTATTCAGGCAGTTTGCTGCTAGTAGATGTTCTTGCTTACTCTACTAACTTTCCAAAATATGTCAAGGTTGATGAGCATTTGTATCAAGTCTCTGTGTCCTTCTTTGGTGAAGGCCTTTACGTAGTCCATAAAACCCATGTACCCCACAATACAAATTTGTATTGCCTTTTCAGATAACAGAATAAATTTCTAAGCATAAATATTGCATTCCTTGTTCCAGTATATTTAATGAAACGACAACGCCCTTGTCTTTAATCTTGTCTGATTGAGCTGCTTGCTCTATTCATCAGTATACGGAAGATGGGTTGTGTTATGTGAATAATTATACTGATTGTTCGGTGGAGTTCATATTCGTTTAGAGCTGGCTTCTTAGACGGGGCTATGAAAATCATCTCAAAGCATAAATAGCATAAAATATATTTATATATCAGCAGTAAACGCTACAATTGATATCACATATGAGCCGATATGTAAAGAATGTGATAATCACACTACTACAGGTAAGAGTTTAGAAAGGAAAACCCCACCAATAAAAGAAAAAGTGATAGCAGCTACTAAACTTGATAAACTTAATTTCCTGAAAAGATACATTTGGAGGGTGATTGTATAAATTTTCAAAGGACAGTTCTACTGACTGATTGTCAAAGAAAACCATCTCTTTCCTTATAAGTAAAGGGTAATATAACTATCAACATTTATAAGAAACTTGAAACGACATAGCAAGCGCTAATTTTCAACTCTGCACTCTGTTTCTCGACAATCTCCACACTCATTGCAAAACTAGTACCCAATCATTACCGTGAAATATAAATATATAAATTTTGGCGACAAACTGTGGCTAATAAGAATTTACGAATTTAAAGCAACTCTCTTTTTCATTTTTACAAATATTCCAGGTGACATGTGATATTCTGGTTTTGCCGCATATAAAACGGATTGACCTCGTGCTTACAGAAAAAATTCGAAACCGGATTTTGCGAGTAGGTGTTAAATAGGTTTTCTGACCAATGGGAGCGACTTGCAAGGCTAAACAAGACTTCGCGATACATTGCGAAAAATCTAAAGGATATATAAATGATTTTGATCAGCGTCAGACTGTCAGAGATGCAAGCAGCAGAGACGACAAACTAGAATGTAATGAGAGAAGCATCAAGTCGACCCGGACCTTCGTCCTCTTCCTCCTTTTTTCTTGAGTGCTGATTCCTTTTACTTATTTTTATCCATTTGCAACATTCCCATATGCTTCATCTTATACTTGATGACAGACTTACATTTTAAATATTCACAGTTCACTTTGCAAAGCAATTACGTTTTCTCTTCGAAAATTATTATGCTTCATACACATTTATGTAAATGTTTAGCAAACAAAAATCCCACTGATTTATTTCAACAACCTGATGATATCTTTAAACGCTGGGATTGTCGGTTATGTTTGGAAGTGACATTGTACCAGTCATGGCTGAATCACCCTATAGCCACACTGGTGAGCCTCGACATGTGAAAAGGTACTCGTAATGGAAGAATCACTTCTTCACTGGTGCCCCCGATGTCCAAACCCTGGGAAGAATATTCAGTGGAAGTAAACCTCATCACCATTATTCGCTGATACTCTATCAAAAAACATGCAATGAAAGAATACATACAACCTCACTGCTTAACGCCGACATCGATAACAAACACTTAATGTAAGGATGAATTTTTCACTGGTTAACACCGACGTTCAATCCCAGCGGGGTACATGCAGTGGCAAAATCCCTAGTAACTCACTGGTGAAGAGTACCTCCACCCAAAAACAAAACAAAAAAAAGTTTAACATGATATAAAAAATAAAAATATCCCAATCATCGCTACATAAAATGGTGGGACACCTTCTTTAGGATAAGAAAGTAGGGACAGCCGACAACTGAAAATCTCGAACCTACTCTCAATTCCAAAGATATGTACCTCAAAATATAACCTTTTAATGAATACAATTGTTTAAATTTATATGAAACCAAAATTATCAACGACATTCATTAAATAATACACATTTCTTTCCTCACTTCATCGAATTACAAGAATCCCCAAAATTTCAAGATTCCCAATATGCCAACTTCAAATTATATGCCGATAAATTACCAGCCTCTAATTTGAACAACGAAATTCCTAAGAAAAAGCTGCTTGAGAACTTAAAATATTTAAAACTATAAAAATTCAAAAACCTCTTTAATTTCGTTTGGAAAAAAAACTTTAATTTTCCTGTATGTTTCTTTTAATGTGACTTTCGACATACGGAAAAACTTAATATACCTACTCTTATGTCTTTCAAACAACACACTTAAAGCCAAAACTTGACAACAATTATGAAAACCCATTTCAACCCGCAATAAAAAAAAAACAAGAAAAAAGCAGAATAAAAAAAAATAATATTTGGAAAAGCCAAAACAGATACCATTAAAACTCATTCAAAGCAGACTCCGCCAAATGGAAAGGAAATTGTGTGGCGCATAGGAAATTAAGAATTAAAAGCAACTCTATTGTTAAGTTTTACAAGAATTCACAATGATGTGAGAAATCCTGTTATTTCTACATAGAAAACAAATTGACCTCGTGTTTGCAGAAAAAGTACGAACCGGATTTAGCGAGTAGATGTTAAATTGTTTTTTTGACTAATGAAAGCGATTTGCAAGACTAAAAACGACTTCGAGATCCAATGCAAAAAGTATAAATAAATGACTTTGGTCAGCTTCAGACAATCAGGTATGTAAGCAGCAGAGACAACAAACTAAAATGTAACTGGAGAGAATATAAAGTCGACCCGGACATTCGCGCTCTTTTTCCTTTTCATCATTTGCTGATTTTTTTACTTCTCCAAACAAACGCTTATGCATCCATAAGTATGCATGAAATCTTCCAACAAAGTGGTAATAGGAACATTTCTATAATGATTAATACCTTAATCTTCACATTAATTTCTAAAACTTATTCTTTTCTATTAATAAATATCGATTTTAACATGCAAAATGTATATATTTATTCTTCTATTCTTCCCCACTATTTCACAAAGTTCACACAACTTCCAACCTGCTGCAAACCAAACTTTTGATGATAATTCTGTATCAAACTTGTAAGCTGTAGGTATTTCGGTTATGTATGAGACAAGGCCAAATCATAAAAAATTAACCATTTCCCTATAGCTTCAAAACAATGCAACGAACGCAGGTAATCTTTGGTTGTAATTATTTAGGTTTAATAATTTTTACTTTATTATTTTAAACATACATTTTTATTTTCTTTCTAGACATCTCATTCTACACTCCTGTTTTCATGCCAAGCACGCACACACATGCAGTCAGACACGCAAACACAAACAGAGAGACACAGAGACACTCATACAAGGACGCACACACACTAATGTATACGGAAACTCAAACATGGACACACACACTCACGTACATAGACAAACACGCACGAACCAACAGAGACTCACGTACACGGAAACTCACATAAACACAAACACACACAAACACACACAAACACGAACACACGCACATACACGGACATTCACATACACATAGACAAACACACGAGTATATATGTTTGCATTACTTTTAACAATATTTAATATCGTTTAGCTTATTCTACTATAATAAATGTTTTTAAGTGCTTTTGTTGGATAATATAAATGATACTAAATATATATATATATATATATTATATATATATATATATTAATTTACAAATATGCTTAGTTTATAATAAGTATTATCATTCGTCATTTTATGGTCTTTGTCTTTTTGTTTGTTTGTTTGTTAGTTTTAGATTATTTTAATAAAAGCTTCCATTACATTTCAACATATTTTAAAGTAGAAGATGGTCTAAAATGTAGGTGGTTGTTCTACAAACGAAAAAAATATTAATAAGAAAGGGTGAAAGAGAGTGGGTAATTATTAGAGGAAGTAAAATATAGAGAAATAAGAGTCGGATTGGCATATATATGATACTAAGAATGAGTAACATTGTTTAGAAAACCATTTTCCAAATATTTCTAGATGTAATACAATCAAAAGATAATGAAATTTAATTTTAAAAAATAAACTTTACTGTTAATCCACAGGAAAGTATTTTCTGAAGCTGGTGTAGCAGAACACATGTATTTGTAAAATACGTAGGCGCGCACACACACACACACACACACACACACACACACACACACACACACACACAGATATATATATATATATATATACACACACACACACACACTTGGGCTAATTAATTGAAGCAAAAGTGAATGATGACATTCCAGGATATTCCACACTTTTTCAGATCACGTATACGTCGTCTATTCGTGTTGAATTTCTCGTCCAGCCGCAGCTTTCTTTATGCTTAGTCTGATTTATCCTGCTTCTTTGTTCGATTTAATGAGATGCCTGTCAGTTGAAAGGCTGACACCAACAATATCCCCGATGTCTCTGTAAGATGATGGTGCAAAGTTACAATACTCATAAGGTTAGTTGTATTAAGACATTAGAGACAGGTCAAAGTATCCAGAGGTGAGACAGAATTGTATTGACGTGATGAAACCAGATTCAATAACGGATGACACATTATTATTCAAAGCCCAAAAAATTGCATCATACACCCCGAAAAATAGATGCATATTACTGCACATCACTAGAAATAACCTACTCTGAGAACAAAATGTAAATTTATTACAGCCTTTAACTCCAGTGGTTTTAAAGGAAACTCACCAACTGATGAAAGAAAAGGAAATAATGCAGTTGTTTCAATTAAATAAGTTTACGCTAAGTTTTTATGAAAAATAATGTTTTATTATTTAAAAAATGTTAAAGACATGTCATTGAAATAATTGGTTCACTACCCACTTTTTTTACAGTCATTTTGACTGCATTTGTATACCCAGTATAAAAAATAAGTAATTTGAGGCTAACTACCAGTTGACACATTACAAATGTAAAATTAGTGGATTTCTTAACTACTATAATGCTATCGTCCCTATACTATCCAATATCTAATATACCAATTTCTTGGAATGTTTTTAGGTTATGTATAATGAATAGTCCTGTAAGAACTATTCAGTTATTCACTAAGCAGAATCCACATACATTATAAGACTATTCATTTTATATAACCTGCATTATAATAAACTGACATTGAAGATATAGGTTTTTATATAGACGATGACATTATGGCAGTCAAGTCACTCAGTTATCTGCTATACGTGATAAACGCTTTGGGCGATCATGTCTCAAAAGAGACATGACTGACTGGGCAAAATATCATCCTGCTGTAGGTTGCCATTATTTTCTGTGGTAGACTGAATGCCATCCAAGACCAGAGAACCCAATAATTTAACCCATAAGTGGAAAGAAGAGACGGATTAATGCCTTCCCCAGGGTGCATGTGCTTAAGTAAATGCAAAGAATTCAACTGGAATTCAATTACATGAGAGTTAAGAAATTCACTAAACTTGAAATTGATAAGATAAGAAAACTTATAAATATAGTATTTGAGTATCTAAATCTACAAGTATATTTTAGCACAAAAGAAAGAAAGCAAATTTCCTAGATATAACTTTAAACCTAACGAACAATACAAAAACCCTATAAAAGTAACTATTAGCAATCCTTCTAGATATCCACCATAAACCAACAATCTTTTTTCTATAGTTAAAAAATACCCCGATCTTTTGTAAAATGATCAGTAGAAATTCTACAAGCAAAAATATATTCTCCGAACATGGCAAATTTTATAATAAGACTTTGAATGAAAGTAGCTTTAAATGCATCAATATTAAATATAATAATATCATTGAAAGAATAAATAGTAAATGAATCCTCAGTAGAAAATATTTGGTATGGACCCCCTTTCAGCTATATGGTAAAAGTAATTTAGTATGAAAAATTCTCCAAGTAATCGAAAAAGATCTTCTCACAAAATAATGCACTTATCAAAATTTACAATAAAGCATATGAATTTAGGATAGTGCTGTAATTATAATTTGGAAAAAATTTAAAAAAACGTAAAAAAATAATAATTAAGCAAACGTTCTGAACAGAAACGAACTGATGAAAAACTAATTAAATAAATATAAAGAAAAACTTACTGAGTATGTAACTTACAATTGCACTATCTCATCGATAGAGAATAAATATATAAAAAATTTAAATAGGTAGCATAAATATATTTAGTAAAATGTAGAGCAAGCATCTTTTATTTCTTTGCTGATAACAATTGCAGAAAGCAGACCTCAACAGCAAATTATTTCTGACACTTAAATAAAACTAATAAAAACCAATTATAAAATAGAATATATTAAAATAAACACAACCATGCCGGTTATTGAACGATCTATGCTCTTAGAGCTTCGAGGTATTAAAAATGATTTACTAAACTTTAGAAAAGAGATATCATATTCCTCTAGACACTGTTTAAACATCCCACTAGACAATAATTAAATGTAGAAAAATATAAATAAATATAAATATTAATATACATGAAAAATATCGATTATATAACGAATTGAAAATAACTTTATTCACATAAAAATTACTATGGCTTTATTTAAACTCAAAAAGTTTTTAAATAGTGTAGCAACAAAATAAATTACTAAAAATATAATGTGGGTTCTAATAAAAGAAAAAAAAGATAGTAGTAGTGATATATAAAAAAAAAGGAAATAGCACTAAGCTTGATACACTCTCTTTACTATAATGTTAAAAAAATACAGTTCCTTGTAATTTGAGGATCTAAGTAGAAGCCAATTCTACCATTTAAGTCAAAAATCCCCTCATTCATAGAAATAAAATTTCTGTTAATCACCCCGGATATGATCGCTTGAAGATGGAGTCATATTTAAAATATGACTCCGAAACATTCTAAATTCTCCGTCGAGAAAATATTGAAATAATTGTAATTAATTGTCTATAGCACAAGACTCCAAGTTAGATTTTACTGTAATAAATGATAATGGAAAAAAATCGTGGAAGTCTATCTAGGATATTATTTACTCATCAGCTACTGAAGGGCTTATCCTCCATAAAAAGAAATACCTGGACTGTTTCGATGAAAATAGTAATATGAGTAGGGACATGATTAATCAGATGCATATAGCTTTCAAGCAATGGTTAGTGATAAATTCTCCTTTGTTAAATAGCCCGCTTATCAGCAAGAGATTGGCTCAAAATCTTTAAAGAACACTAAAGAGTCCTGGTATTATCTATATTTTCTGAAATCCAAAAAGAAGTTAAAAATTCTATGATAGAGTAAAATATGTGAATGGTCATAAAAAGTGCTTAACATCTCCTCTTCTGTTTTCTGGTGAAAGAAACTTACACACAAATAAAGTTAAAAAATAGTAAATCTTTAGAATGAGTATTTTCAAAATGTCCTTAGCAGTAGTAGATTAGTTGAGAGCAATCTCATAGGTTTCACCCAACAAAACACACACATATGCTAGATTTCTTTTTTGCCTGGTACAGGACGTCATTAAAATGATGTCAAGTGGAAAGGCGCATGGAAATGACAAAATAACTTTAGAAGTGTAGAAATACGGTTGATAAAAGGTTTCCAAGAAGCTTCTTCAGCTATTTTTATTCATTTTGGAAAGCAGAATGTGTACGTCAGGAATTCAGAGATAATTCAATCCGAACTTTTTAAGAACAAAGGAAAATAAACTATTTTTGTACAAATTGCGTGTCATTTCTGCACTGCGCATAGCAGGCAAGACCTTTGATCGCATTATACAAAAAAAAATCATCACATTTCTTATTGATGATATATATACAGAGCCCCAGTGTAGATTTTTCGCTGGTAGAGGAAATGTTAACAAGGTCCTTTTGCTCAGGTAAGCCACTGATGAATTCGTAAGAAGAATAAAGAGCTATATATAGTGTTTGCTTAACTAAACTAAGCTGTTGATTTTATGAATAGAAATGTTAATTGGAAGTTTAAAAAGGTGCTGTGTATAACAGACAAGATACTGAAAATAATGATTTCGTTTAATGTACGAATGAAAGATTTAGTTTTTTTTTTCTAACGGTCAGTCCTTGATTCCGTTTGAAGTAACAAATGGTACAAAAACGTTTTTTGTGATAGAAATAGGTCTGTTTATGTTTCATTTTTTACTTATGCTGAAACACGCATATAGTGACCTCGGAGAAGGGTTTTACTTTAAGTAACTGACAACTGGTGGTTTACATAATCACCAGTAATTGAATGGAAAACAAATACCAAGAAGGGTATGATATTAAATCTCCTGTTTGCTGATAATGATGCACGTTCTGCTGCAACTTTGCAGGATGCAAAACACCTCATTGATTTCTTCACTGTCGCACGAAAAGCGTTTGGATTGACCATAATTATTGAGAAAAATTAAATTGTCCATTAACAAAAACCTACTCTAAACAGAAAAATGTTGAAGAGCTGCAATATCGCATGCCAGTTCTCATGTCTGTACATGGTAAAATTCACAAGCATTTCAAATAATTTAAAGATATGTAAAGTTCTGTAAACAGCTGTGCATCTCTAGAAGACGAAATTTACAAGACAAAATAAAAAGGCGCAGGATTTGTTTTGGCACATTGCCCCATCGTCTATGAAAGAAAAAGATCTATCATTTCGGACAAAGATAGGTGTGTACAGAGATGTTGTTATGAAAATATTACTTTATGTATCTGATATCTAGGACGCCATCGTCTATGGAATGAAAAGGATATATCATTTATGACAAAGGTAGGTATGTACAGAGATGTTATGAAAACTTTGAGTTATGTTTCTAATTTTTAAGACGCCATCGTCTAAAGAATGAAAAGGGCATATCATTCATGTTAAAGGTAGGTGGGTACAGAGATATTGTTACCAAAACCTTACTTTATGTTTCTAATTTCTAAGCTGTGATAGAGAGCACACATTGTGAAATTTGATGTATTTTGTAAAATCGCTGCCTCCGTATTATCTTGTGTTATATACACATATTTCCAAAACATATATTTTCACAAAAACGGGTATTGATATAATTTAATCATTTTGATTCAGTTACAATTAAAAGGACATGGCCACATTGTGCGAGTAGAAAATGGGAGAGGATCAAAGATTCTGATGTACCGTCAATTGCTTGATGATCATCAAAACTTTTGAAGGCGTCTGCTTTGTTAGAAGACAGGTTAAAGTACAATATTCGAGCAGATAACAGACCAATCGACTCGTTCGAATTTTCTTATTAAGATTGAATGGAGTGGAGGTCAATTTTTCATCAAGGCATTGCAAATCTTGAAAATAATCGCCTTCAGCATCTTCATGTACTCTCTTTTGGAACAAAGACTCTCTATTTCATAACACTTTTACTATTTCTGGCGATGTCGAAGTGACTATTTTGTCATTTGTTCTGCAATAAAGGTTGGATTGAAGAAAAACAAGCGCTATTAACACCCAAACCCGGATCTGCATCAGTGATTTCTGGTTTATAAAATTTTCAAATTTTAACTAAACAGCATGTTATGCAAATCCAAAGATCTTGATGGCCCATATAAGATACAAACATAAACGATCTTGTTGTATATCAAACGAATTGAACGCTCATTCGTTGTCATTGTCGTGACAGACCATTATATATATATATATATATATATATATATATATATATATAATTTACTGTCTCGTAGTTGAAAATGTGTAATTGGGACTGGGATGGAAACATAACATTTCAAATTTGACATTCGTGTTTTAAAATTAACGGTGTATATATTACTTCATTTCATCACAATGAAAAACTTTCTTTTATTCATTCTTTCTTTCTTGCTTACTTTCTTTTTTTCTCCCTGCTTCATACGTCTAGACAAATCTAACCAATTCATCTTTGTAAAATATTTCAGTCTCACGATATCAATATTTTTTAAATACGAATTTATAAAATAAATGATAAAAGTGTTTATCTCTTTAAAATATTCTCGAAATAAATTATCACAAATGAATTTTTAAATTTTTTCAATTTATTTTCATTATATATATATATATATATATATATATATATATATATATATATATATTAGTCATTAAGATAGAAGACTGCTTTGCTGTATCACAACTGATCAATGTGATACAGCAAAATATATGTATGTGTGCGGACAATTAATTATAAAATTTATTGTCGTATTATATATCCAATAATACATTCCAATGCAATTATTACATTGACAGTTAGTACAAAAGTGCTTATATTGTATCAACGCAGGTACTCAAACGCTTGTCCATCAAAATTTACACAATTCTTAATTCTACACATCACGTCTCGACAACCAATTTGAATTAATTTCTTTGTGTGTTAATTTCTTGAAATGCATCTCTCATTTCATTTTTCACATTACGAAAACTTTTTTTGTTTTTTAGTATAAATTTTGTCATTGAGTATTCTATAAATGAAAAAATGCATTTGGGTAAATTCAGTTAAACGTATTTACGAATGAACCTCTTCGGCCAATAAATCACACTGGAATTTATTCACTATGAGAGATGCTTCTTTTGCTTAATGTCGGCTGGGACATCTTATTCGAAATAAAGAACAGTATTGTAATACTATAAGAGATACAAAACTTATTTCACTAACTGTCCACCTACTTTAAACAACCATATTAGAAAGTGGGGTTAATATAGTAATCCTCACGGCAAATTGAGATTTTAGATGTTCTCTGGATAATACGTGACTTCGACAAGACATTTTCGAGTTTGATTCTTCTTTTTACGTCGAATGCTCTTTTAGATTCCTTATTCTAGATTTATTCAAGTCATCATTTGTAGCAGCTTTACTTCCGTATCATGTCCAATATGAGTCTACTTTTTTCAAAGAAAAATTCAAAACTAAACCAGTTATTGGTCTCCTTGTGAATATCTTTTCATTTTGTTAAAATTACACACCAACTACTTACGTATACGTTACTAAAAAATTACATCACCGTCGGTCATTTTTCCTTCATAAACTCTTCAATATATTTTGTATTTTGCCTTAGTTTAAAAATGCATTTTCACTATACTTCAGAATATTCACTTTACTATAGAAACATTCAATAATCTATAACACTAATTTTAGTTGCAATCTTTAGATGAACAATTCTTTTAACATAGACTGTAGCATTTTAAAATTGTCATCTTGAATGAATTATAGATGTATAAACTTACTTATAATTATTCGGCGTATATTTTCAACATATGAGAGTGAGAGCAAATTTTATTGTGGATTTCCAATTATTCTGTGTCAATACATGCAGACACTTCTGTGAATAAACTTTGGAAATTTAATTAGATTTATTACATTGATGATTCATATAAATTCTGCAACCTTTCAAATACTTCCGTCATGATTATTCTGACCAAATAACCACAATGTCATGTAAACAAATAGTATAATAGCAAACCGATCTAGATTGTCTTTGAATACTTAAGAAAAACATATTGATTCGAATAAAATGAGTAAAATAATATTTTGAGACTGATCATACTAGTATTTAAATTGCAAAATAAAAACAGTTTTCCAAGTTTCGATAAATAATTCAGATGATTAACCTGTCCTTCTGAGTGTCAATTTCTCTCAATGTGTGTGCTATTACCATTTCTCAACCTAATACAGCTTACTCTATTTACAAATAAATATTAATTAAACAACATGGGAAAGTACAATTACTTGTCTCTATGTTCTTCTATATATACGAAGAGAGAAAGAGAGAGAGAGAGAGAAATGATCATGGAGTGAGATCATGATGGAGAGAGAGAAGTATATTTATTGATAATTAGGTAGATATAGATAGATCAAGTAAGAATTATATTTGTATATATATTGTGAGAGAGATAATTGTATATAAATACACACATATATATATATATATATATATATATATATATATATATATATATATATACAGATATCTATACATATAATAGGAAAGATGGTTTTGTGTCTGTATGTATGTTCTTTATACAAATTTTTATCCGATTCTCACCTTACTTCACATAGATATTCTTTAGGCCTCTGGTCAGGTCATGGGCAACGTTTTTCCGGTTTCTCCCCAATATACATGTTAAAGGCAAGAGGTTTGTGCGTGTGTCTATTTGTATGTTTTTTATACGAATCTAAATTATTTTATCCAATCCTTACCAAATCTCACCACACTACTTTTTAGTCTTCCGGACTAATTGTTTTTTTTTTTCAGCTGTTCCCCCGATAATTAAATATATTAAAGGCAAGTTGTTTGTGTGTGTCTTTCTGTACGTGTGTCATTTATACAAATCCACAATTTTTATCCGATTCTTTCCAAAATTCACACAAATCATCTTTAGCCTTCCGAACAGGTCATGGGCTACTTATTCTTTCCGATTTCTCCCAGATATTTTTTTAAATAAAAGGCAAGTTGTGTGTGTGTGTGTGTGTGTGTGTGTGTGTGTGTGTGTGTGTGTGTGTGTGTGTGTCCTATATTCAAATCCACACATTCGATCCGATTCCCACCAAACATCACACAAATATTCTTTAGCCTTCCGATCAGGTCAAGGGCTATTTTTTTCTGATTTCTTCCACTATATTGAAATCTATACCACGATACCCGATCAGGTCTGATTAAGATCAGGATTTCAGCCAGTTTATCGTGGTTCTTGCTGCAGAATTATCTCTAACTTGGTAAAATTATAGTTTTTAGTCTCAAACATTAGTAGTTCTTTTCAGACGACACATTTTCCCCCATATCGGAAGTCAATACCCCCAATATTCTATTGAATCTGATCGAAAATCCATATTCACTCAATATTGCCATCAATAATTCTCCAATGTTACTCTTAGGTTAGTTTATCATTGGATGACTTTTTTGAGTCCGATATTGGAAATCGATACCTCGGTATCCTATCGTGTCTGATCAAATCAGGTTTTCAGCCCTTTTATTTTGGTTTTTGCTTCGTGTTTTGCTATAAATGTGTATAATTTGAGTTCTTAGTCTCGGCCAGAATACCATTTATTCAGAGGACTTATTTAGCGTATTTGACATATATACAGAGAACCAAATTTTGATTTACAGCCATTCATTTTTCGTTTATATCTACGGTTTACCTATGACTAGAAACAGTTACTGCTGTTTAGTTTATTTAATTCCACCTGAACTTTTAAGGTTTTCAGTGACAAAGTTTGTCACACATTAATTTTACAGAGAGTATTTCGCACATACGGTACTGAGCGAAACTGTGTTCACACATGAACTAGCTTCACGAGTTCTGATCGAATGCCCGATTAGCCACGGCAGTGGAATTATGTTTTATTAAACAGCTCTATTCAAATTACAGCAGTCTGATTGGGCATCGCTTTCATAGTCACTGTTAATATTTGGTGGAACTAAAATCAGGGAATATAGCGATTGGTATCTCGCTGTATGTGTTTCAAACTCCGGTTTACAACTTGCAAGGTCGCTGACATGCACATTTCGCTCTTCTGATTTCATTTAAATTACTTCTAAACGACCAAAGTTGGCCACTTAATTACACAAGCATCTCTGGTAGTTCGTTTCTATTTTAAATCCATGCCACCCCAAAAAAGATGTTTTATGGGCGCCTAAGAGCTTTGTAATCGAAAACGAAGGTCATTAGGGATAACGAAAGCCTCTCTGTTGGTGCTGTGCGATTGTCGCAAAACGCACTGCGTTCAGAGGAATGTAGGGAAACTCAAACTTATGATAGGCGTTCTACTAGACTTTGCAGTGATTGCTTTCGTAAAAAAAATTTTAAGCGCTTGGATGATCCCTACGTGTTGAGCTACTGCTGGTAGGGCTGATTTAAAGGCTTCTGAAACTGCAGAACACCGACGGTCTCAGCGCTTAGCGGACGCCGCTGCTAAGGTAAGTTCACTGGCTGCCCAAAGTACGCAGCAGATACGATCTCGGCGATTAATGTACGCCGCTGCTAAAAAGAATTCCCGGATGGCTGAATAGCGGACAGCTCACAAATTAAGTAATCGTGACTCTACTTCAGCTTTGCGGGCTGCAGAAAATACAGAACAGCGGTCCGCTAAGGTAGCGAGGTCGCCTCTCCTCATCTGACAGAGCATTACATACTCCAAAGCAACAGAATGCTATGCTTGAAAACAATAACCGATGTCGGGCAGCTCAGTGAGGGATATCCAGTCTCAATAAACCATCTTGGTTACTGTGTTCTTTCCACTACCCGCCTTCCGCCAAATACGCCTCACGTGCTGGCATGCAATTTGGCAGTATAAACAACAGTTGCAGACGTTGTCTGTGTCAGTATTGCATCTTACAGAACCATGCTTCTCGCACGTTAAACTTTACGTTTACTGCTTGCATGTGGGAAATCAGAGTGATGTTTTCGCCCTAGCACCGCAAGGTTAAGCGTAAAATGTAGTTTACACTGAAGTTTTTTAAAGTTGCCAAACATTAGAGCGTCTGTCGGTAACCGATGGCTTCCGGTCCCCCTTAGGCCTTGCGTCTGTGGGCATTCCATGGCAAGTTAAGGAGCCGCATTAGGAAAATCTACTATACTGGGAGAAATGTTTATACCCACAGTCCACAAAGGCGAAGGTATGGGACAGTGCCCGTTAAATAGTAGTTTCCCCTAATTAACTTGACCTAGGTAAACGAGGTAGCCAAAATTAAATTCGAGATACGTACTGCTTGAAATTTCAAGTACTTTTTCAAAACTTTCAAATATTAAGACACATTTAAGCGCACTGTTTGCAGTAGGGGGCGATTTATTAATAGTCTATGTACGATTAGAATTACTAACAGAACTAATGTTCCTTTCCTAGGCAACAGGCAAATTGTCTAAGAGATAGCAATACCGTATATTGAGAAGGTAAGACCCAAAACGGCTGTGTCTTAGCAACTAGATGCAAATGGAGAGAGACAGGCATTCGTTGAACCTGTCGCATCTGTCGAGCGCGTCGACGCAAATCAGACCAGCATGCATAGCACAATGAGAGAAAGTGTGAAACGAGAGTAAATTTCAGTGAAAGCTGTATGGACAAAAATATCGATGGCCCAAACTCAGCAGCCTCTAAATGGTTGAATAAATTTGC
Organism: Ascarosepion bandense; assembly: GCA_037127315.1. Classification (NCBI taxonomy): domain Eukaryota; kingdom Metazoa; phylum Mollusca; class Cephalopoda; order Sepiida; family Sepiidae; genus Ascarosepion; species Ascarosepion bandense. The sequence continues at coordinate 1,575,892 of JBBBDQ010000821.1, forward strand.
TCCTTCTAACAATAGCAGCCACCAGTATAGCAAAAAGTGGTAAGAGTTTTTGCGGATAACCCTCAATGCTAGCTGCAACCTGGCACAGTTTAATTAATCCACGAGTGAACATCCTCTTACTTGCCTGCTTCTGTCTGATTGTGGTAGAGGCAGCGCTGTATTTTTGGCAAAAGACGCGTAATTTCTTTTTGTATTGCATGCTGGTTGTGTTGCTGAAGAAGTTCTTAGTCTTCGAGATCAACCGTTCACCAAAGTACGTTTTTCGTGCCAACGTCCAGACTCTGAGCTCCAGGACCATGGATTAATTTTAAAGTTTCCATTATACCTTAGCAACCCCTGGCTATACTGCTAGTAATTACATGAAGATACATAGAGAATAATTATATATAGATCCCGAAAGAGAGAAATATATATATATATATATATATATATATATATATATATATATATATTTATATATATATATATATGATAATATTTTTATAAGTTCATAATAAAAACAGAGTTTACTGCAACTATCTTATTAAAACTAAAACTGTCTTAGAACTTCTATAAAATAAACTCTTAGCAACATATTTAAGAGAAATACTTTTACATTAGCTGTATATATAACCCTGAGAAGGACATCAAAAATATAATAACAGAATTTTACACAGATATAAAAAATTTACCAATAAACAACATTTTAAAAAACATTCATGATCACAATAAAAATACCTGCAATTAGCGAAATCTTATCGAGTGTCTATTAGAAAAGAAATGTCAGACTCTATATTCTGACAATGCTCTAGTTCTAACATAGAAATTCCTACAACTAAAAAGTAATATCTTTTTAAGAAGAAGTCTTTTAAAACCACCATTATTTGTACATGTCATCTTTTAATAATATGTCTTACCAGAAATAGCGCATTACTTTCTACTTAATACTGACAATGCAAACAATCCAATAAAAATACGGTAAAATAGAAAATAGTAAAAAGATTAAACAGAGCTTGTTAAACTTGACATGAGTCATGGTGACTGTTTATAGGAAACATAGAAATTTAAGTGTGATATCTTTTCTTTTTCTTTATTTATTTCTTATTTAATATATATATATATATATATATATATATGTGATCTCAAAATAACATTGATGAATAAATAGTTAATACCCAGCACATTTTGAACTTCCTGTATTTTTCTAATCGCATTTTGACATCCACCAAAACCTACCCAGACACCAAATACATATCATGCTTCAAATAAATCTACCATCCGCCCGTGCATTGAATACTGCTGCCATATCTAGTCGGGTGCCACTGCTGTTCTCCTCGGGCTTCTCGATAAGGTTCAGAGAAGGGTCTGTAATGTGATAGATACTGACTTTGCAGACCGCCTGCAGTCTATCTCCCACCGGCGCGACGTGGCTTCCCTGTGTCTCTTCTATAAATATTTTCACGGCTTCTGGTCCGATGAACTTAGATCATTAGTGGCCCCTAAATACGTATTTGAACGAGATACTAGATTAGCAACTAGATCCCACCCTTTTACAGTGAAACCGATAAAATGCAGCCGTAACTTCTACTCCAACAGTTTCTTTCCTCGCACTTCCCGACGGTGGAATTCTCTTCCAAACGATTGCTTCCCCGACGGCTACAATCTCCAGGAGTTTAAATGTAAAGTCAATAGACACCTCCTAACACACTAACCTGCTCTCATTCTATCAAACACTCTTCCCATCTGCCCAACCCTCATCCTCGGTATCCTTACTCATCTGTCACCTTCCTCCTGACATTCCCTATGTCTAACCACTCCTTCTCTATACCTTCCCCTATGTAGCCCCATGCGCAATAGTGGCAGTGGAATGCCTTGCTTGCGGTGAGATGATTAAAAAAACAACAGATAACAAAACTCTCATATATATATATATATATATATATATATATATACGATGTGCGTGTCTGATTGGGTGTGAACCAATTTCGAATATATAGCATTTTTCCCGGCTGTTTAAAAATGTCAGATTGTCATAAGAACTTTATGAATATGCGCAAATTGAAGAGATTAACATTTTTAAAAAATATCTGTAGATGATTCTTACAACGCGTGCAACAAGAGATTTCGTTCATATTTATTGGCTTCATGCAGGCATGTATTATACGAGTGTTTGTATATAGTGTATGAGATTGCTTTTTTTCTCTCTTAATTATCAGTATTCTTCATTTGAAAAATTAATCTTCTAAACATTTTAGCTGCTGCCCTACACACACACACACATACACACACACACAAACACACACACACATATATATATCATACAAACAAGCACACACATATATATAGTCATAATTATATTTTATATATTTACTTATGTATAGTATATGTATAATTAATACATATAGATTTGAAGTATACATGGATAGTGTATATAGACCAAATAAATAGTTATAATATATATATATATATATATATATATATATATATATATATATATATATATATATAAGCTGTGCATATATATAAATATATATATATACAATATATATATGTGTGTGAATTATATATACTACTTAGTTACGTAAATATACTGTATATGCATTCACATATGCACATATAAAGTTTAAATATACTTGCAATTCATTTTTATGTTTGCAGATTATTCGTTGAATGCTTTTATGTTACTTTTTCAGATATGTGTATATATATACTTATATGTGCGTGTGTCTGTGCGTGTGTCTGTGTGTGTGTGTTGTCTATGAAGAATGATTCGTGGTCAACATAGAGAAATAAATATATTGACTCTGATAAATACTAATCTTGTTTTTTGTTCTTTTTACATATGTGCTTATGTGTAACAAATGTTATATTTGTGTATTTTTTGTGCATGCAGGGGTATACGTGTGAATATTTTTGTATTTGGACCTCGGGCTAAAGAAGATTTATCGTAAACAACCAACAGATATCGATTTGTTTTTGTGATCTAAAAAGTATAACTTATATCAGAGCTAATATTTGGAAATCATAGAAATGGCTCTGAAAAGACATGACAAGTAAACTAAATGATGATTTCCCTGCTGCTTTATTCAGTATTAAATGTAATCTCACACATATTGAAGTTTAAGATTTTAGATCCTTTTTTATAAATTTGTATATATATATATATATATATATATATATATATATATATATATATATATATGTATGTATATATGTATGTATATATATATATATATCTATATATATATATATATATATATATATATATATCTATTAGAAGACTAATAATAAAAATTAGATAAATATCTAAAAGTAACGCGTTTATAAATTAGATGCCATAAATGAAGCAGAATGCCAGTAAGCTACAACATGTTTAAAATCATAAGTAACATATTGTATACTTTTGTAGTTTAATAAAACCAAAAAATTCATATATGTATTTCATGCCGGTATGGTAACCATCACTTTCTTTAGAAGGTGTTCAAATTTAGGAATAATTTATAATTATTCACATAATGCACGTCCAAGTTACACCCCGATTAAAGTCTTAGTAAATTAGCTTTTTGTAAAACCGTGGATGGAGAATGCAAGTGGTGCATATTATGAGGATATGTAGTTTGGTTAAAATTGATACCGCAATAGAAACGGCTAATATTACAGTGACATGTAATAGAATTAACTCGTGAGTCCATCCAACAATTCCATGCACCAATTATGAAATAAATGTTTAAGTGGAACTTCCTGCTATCTAATGGTGTATGAAATAATGTGTCGACACTCTAGGTAGACTGAAGTATCATACATTTGAATGATTTGTTTCGCGGAACTAAGTACTGTAGATCGCATGAACAGTTCCCATGGAAATATCCTATTTTTCGGATATGGCTCTGCATATCATCTTAATTTTGCAACTTAATTCGTGTCTTTTACCTATTATTATCTTGTCATAATTTTGCCATCCATTTACACGAACTTGTTAAGCATGTTGCTAGCTGTTATCCTCCTTGCAATATGCTTTGTGAGTAGCAAATTTGATAACATCTACGTCAACATAAGATTCATATTGTTTCCCACAGCGTCTTTCTCATGCTAAGTACATTCGCTCATTTCGTTTCAATTTTTCCTTTATCTTCCTGGTTACAATATTTCCATTATTGGGACTATTGTAGGTACCTCTAATATTTGGGCAAAAATTTTTAATACTTATGTTTAAAATGTAATTTTTAAAATGAAAAACCTTACGAAAATTTAATTTTAGATTGAAGAAGCTTATGAAAATTTAATTTTAGATTTAAATTTAGGTTTAAATTTATTATTCCCATTAAGTAAAATATTCTTGTATATTTCAGATAAAAATTCCAATATTGGAAGTTCACATTTAATTTTGAATTATTAAAATCTTCTTCAAGTCTGCCATTTTCTTAATTTTAAGAAATTTGTAAACAAACAGAGATTCATCGATTTCTGACATTTTATTTTAGTAAAATAAAAAGTTTGAAAGTTAAATTGATTTGATTTTTAAGAAATATCACTGACTTATAAAATGAAAAAGTAATATACAACCAAGTATTAACGATTGGTTGTGTTCATCTGATCGAACGTTTGAGGAATATTGAATGAGGAGGCGATGACAGATTTCTCCGCATGAACGTAAAAGAAATTTTCATGAATCTAAGAGAAGAGAATAAACTACTAAATTACGTAAACGTTTTCATAAAAATGGAATTTTTGTCAAGTATACATGAAAATAAAGAAACGTGTTAAATAAATAAAGATTATTTAAAAAATAGTTTGGCAACTCTACTTTTAATATTCTTCATAATTTTGGACTCTTAAATTTCGTTTCCACATAATTATTATATAATCTCCATCGAACAAACAAATACAGAATTTTACACGATTTTTAAATATTAAATTATTATAAATAAAATATAAACATTTTGAAAAAAATTCTTGTAAAATTTATTTTTTATAAAAAAATATATTTCTTTAGATAATAATTTCCTTGATATGACTTATTTACAAAAGCAATTAAAAGCTCTTCTAATTGCATAACATCATAGTTTTATTGGACTGATTATTTTTCACTTCAGAATAGATTTTCCTTTAGTTGGCACTAATTAGAAAAAAAGAGAAGACTATTTGAATCTTCAAAGACTCCTACTTGGAAAAAACATATTGTTGTAGAGCAAAAACTTATGTGCAAGATTTCATGAAATTAAATAAGTGGTGGACAACACATTTTAAAAAAATTACCAATATTTTCTAAAAAAAAATTGAAAAATAATTTAATTTATTTGTTAATAAGTCTTGAAAATGTCAATAAAATCCGAAGATTATTTGATTTTTACAAGAATTTCCAAATTAATGTTTCTTTCTATGGAAAAATGCAAAAAAATCAAGTTAATCGGTAATGTAGGCTATAACGCAAACAAAAGAAGATTTAACCAAATTTTCTAACGTGTTATAAAGGACAAAAAAATTCAACGTGTAATTAAAAAACACTATGGTATTTCATCTTCTAAATAATATTAACATTCTGACGATTAAATTTTAAATTCGTTAAATTTTTGGCCTTTTTCATTACGCTATGCTGTTTTTCCCGCAAATTACTGGAGGTACCTAAGACTACTGTCCTCATCTCCGTTGCCATGTATACGACATTTCAATCGTTGTATGCTCCGAATTTGTTCAGCTGCTAGAAATTTCGAACACAACACTTTATTACAATCACTGGGGTGTTTCATTCTCATTCCTTGGATGTCATCAGTCATCTCCCACTAACCCTGCAAGTTACTGGTTCACCACTGCTGTAACCTGGTATTGAACTCACATCTATTTGATTCAACTCACAAGTCATAGTTCAAATGACAACAAAATGAGGACAATAGTCTAAATAATGTAAATACTGTAATTACTACCTAATCTCAGAATTAAAACAGATATCTTCCTGGATGCTCGCATATTCGAAAATGTTTTATTCTCAGTGCCTTTTTCTACGACCGCATCACTTAATTCAAGTCCCTGTTCATCTGTGAAGAAACTGCCTACTTTTCCCCGCAACAAAACACTTCAGCATTATTAAATTTTAGGTTAAAAGATTCAGGAATGCAGTGGTCTAATGCAAAACATATCCAGGTGCCGACTGCGGAAATGACCATGCCTTAGTCATCTGCAAACTCTGGATAAAACTCCGCAGAATGAAGCAGCCCAGCACATCACCAAGGCTGCAATACAACACGCTTGTGAATGACCTCACCCTACAGAAAGAATACACTGACAGAGTGAGAAAGAACTATGGAGAACAAATTGGAAAAGGACAATGGAAATGGGACTCAATAAAGGGAGCGATGGTAACCACAGCGAACAACATTACCCCAAAGGAAATCAGACGCAGAAGGACAAACGAGTGGATGTCTGAAGAGATTCTCCACATGATGCAATGGAGACAAAACATAACGCCAAGAAAAATAAGGAAACTACAAGAAATTACACAGAGAGTTACGGAACAAATGTAGACAGGCTAAAGAGGAATGGTTCAACAAAAATTCGCAGAATTAGAGAGACTGAGCAGAACCAATAAAGCAGAGATACATAAAGAGACAAGAGAATTGACAGGACAAAAAACCTGCTCCTCAACAGGATGCATAAATGGTAAGAGTATATAAAGGATCTTTTTTGCGACAGGAGAGAACAACCGAAATTACACAAGGAGGGGGATAGACCGAAAATATTACAATCCAATGTGGAAACTGCAATGACAAAACTGAACAGAAACAAAGCAGCTGGTACAGACGGCGTCGTAATAGAGCTGCTGATAGCCCTGGCGTATATGGCATAGAAAAAATTACCCACATAATAAACGAAATTTATAATAGTGGAATAATACCAGACGACCTATGCAAGTCGATATTTATATCACTGCCGAAGAAACCAGGTGCAAACGAGTGCGAAGTATACAGAACTATCAGCTTAATGAATCACATTACGAAAGTAATTGACAGAATACTGATGAATAGAGCGAGAAGCAGAATCAGGCCAGACATTGGACAGGAAGAGTGCGAGTTTGTCAAAAACATTCGAAAAGGAACACTATATTCATGATTAGGATGCTCTCCGAAAGAACAAGACAAATGAAGAAAGACTTGTAACTATGTTTTACTGATTATGCGAAGGCATTCGACAAGATAAGGCACAAAGAATTGATGGAAATGCTCGGCAGCCTCGATATTTTTGGGAAAGACATCAGAATAATCAAGAACCTCTACTGGCATGTAACGATTTCAGCAGATTTACAAAGATAGAAAGAGTCGTAAGACAAGGATGTGTCTTTTCACTGTATCTGTTCTACTTGAACAGCGAGAATATTTTGAGGACCCTAGATGACACGACAGAATTTGTTATGAGAGGCCAGAACATTAACAACATAAGGTATGCAGATGATACAGTGCTGATTGCAGACACGGAAAGGAAACTACAAGACCACCTACAGAAGGTATCGGTAGATAGTGACAAAAAAGACTACAAATTAACTTGAAGAAAACTGAATGCATGGTCACCAGCAAAAGGTGCAACACAAAAAGCCAAATACAGGTGGGGGATAAAAGAATCAAACAAGTACAAAAATGTAAGTACCTAGGAAGTGTTCTAACAGGAGATTGAAAGTGCGACACAGAGATCCGAAGGCGAATTTGCATGGCAAAAGAATGCGTCCCAGAAGCTGAGTAAAGAACTAGCACACAGGAAGATTTCACTAGAAACAAAGAAAATCGTGCTGGATTGCTATGTGATGTCAGTTCTTCAATACGGCAGTGAATGCTGGACAATATCATCGAAAATCAGGACAAAACGTGAAGCAGCGGAAATGTATTTTTACAGAAGAATGCTGCGGATATAGTGGACTGAGCATGCAAGCATCGATGAAGTGTTAGAAAGAATGGCAACAAAAAGAAAATTAATACTGAGCATCATGAAGAGAAAACTGAAGTTCCTGAAACATGCAATAAGGAAGGAGAGCTTGGAGAACATGATACTGACTGACCAGATAGAAAGAAAAATTGAAGACATCGGATAACAGATTTGCAAGGCCTGATCAAGTGGATGGCGGAACGGTGTTTGCGAGTTGTAACAGACGCAAACATACTAAGAGCAACAAGGAATAGGGACACGTAGAAAACCAAGATAACCTACATCCTGAACGGACAGGGCACATAGGAGAAGAAGAAGAATATTTTCCTAACGATTATATAGTTCGATATACTAACATGCTTTCGATTTTATCAATGACATTTTCTATTATCTACTATGGCAAAGAGCAAGTTTTATATAATACTTTCCATTGATCTAAACAAACTATGACATGTAGGATGTTGGTAAGATATACTGGATATGAAGATTAATCTCAATGAAAGTAAAAGCATTATTGTGATTTGGCAACAGTTTGAAATATGTAATATACGATTATACAATTAAATATATATTAAAGCAGAATTAATAAAATATCACCACATATATATAACTATAAAAACTTTAATTTCTGTTTAATTCGTAAATATAGGTAGAGCGTTACTCACCAAACTAAAAAGCTGTAATATAAAACAATCTAAGGTAGATAAACGTAAAAATAAGAATCAAAATGGACATTGTAGATAATTACAGTAAAAATGGCAAAATGCCAATGAAAACTGACATTATATAAAGAAAATACATTTTTTATTTTATATAATCGTATTGTCCAAAGCAAGTCCAATACTCCGAGTGTTGTGCAGGGGTTACATAGCAGAAAAATTATAAGAAGGAGTGACAAAATACAGGGCGTGTCAGTAAGTGGGTAAGAGAAGAATGAGATGAGAGCATTAGAGAGAGGATGCAAGTTAGTGAGATAAGAGATGACGATTGATTTTACGTTTAAATTTATGGAGATTATCGCTGTCGGGAAAGCAAGTAAGCGTAAGGAAATTTCACACACAGAAAGTTCGAGAAAAAAAACTACTGGAGTAGTATTTGCGTTTACATGTTATTGGTTTCACAGTGAAAGTATGGGACTTAATTGCTAATCTTGTGGCTTGATTAAATTCGTATATAGGGCACCAGTGAGCTAAGTTCATCGGAGCAGAAGCCGTGAAAGTACTAGCAGAAGATACACAGGGAAGCCCCATTACGCCGGTGAGAAAGTGACTGTATCCGAGCTGCCAAGTCGGGATTGATTACATTGCAGATTATCCGTTGAATTTTGTCAAGGACTCCTATGTAGAGAGCAGGAGCACTCGACAAAGTATGGCAACAATATTCAATGCGCGGGTGGATAGTGTATTAAATTAAATATATTTATTCAATGTAAACAGCATTTTTAAAATTATCTTTATAAAATATTTAATCATCTAATAATCAGCTATGAATATATTATATACTCGTTTTGAATGTTCTGAATCAATTTGAAACAGTTTTACACATAATATATCTTCTATGGCACAGGTACTTTTCAATTTTAAACGCAAAATAAAACAATGCAAAAAATTAGATAAAAATTCGTTGGCAAACGACATATATAATTTATCTGGTTGACCATTATTTTTATTCGATACCAGTATGTGAGCTGATACTTACTTTATAACTAAACAATACACTAACAGTTTATTGGAATATAATACCTATTTTCTTAAAGAAACCCATCATAAATATTCGAGACGATAAATTTATATATATATATATATATATATATATATATATATATAATCATTCGAGGCAGCAGCTAATTTTGTAAACATTTATTTTTATATATAACAGACAATGAATGCCTATTACTTTTAATCATGGCCGTTTTAAACATCGTATTTTGCTTTAATTTTAGGTAAAAATTAAAACGAAATCTGTCCAACATTTGGATATCATTTATTATTTTCTGGTTTTCACTTTCATCTCACATGAGCGGCTACAAGGGCGTTAACGTAAGCATATCCACCATGAAAGATGATTGTATCTTGTGTTGACATAAAACATTGCTAAGCAACGATAACAATCACCTAGGAGCTGACGCAGTTAATAAATTATTAATATATATATATATATATAAACGAGAGAAAATCGCAAGATCGCCAAGATTATTTTATTATATATATATATATATATATATTTTATTATATATATATATTTTTTCAGATATTCCAAGAAATCTTTATCTAAAACAAACAGACTTTCTCTACGGACGTGCCACATGTTGTGAAAAAACACACCACGTGATATAAACAAAAAAATATTCGAACGCTATTGTGAAATACGTTTCTAATTCAAATTTAAAAATCAGTTGTTTCTGATGAAGGACCGAGGGCGGTCTGAAATATAAAATATAATAAAAATAAACATATACTGTTCAAAAAAAGTATATTTTTAAATTCAAAACTTTTTATTAATATTCTTTCCTATACATATTAAGACAGTATACGTGGATGATCATCACTATATATATATATATATATATATATATATATATATGAAATTTGTAAAGGAAAAAAGACCATTTAATCAATGAGTGAATAACCTATTCGAGATGTTTGTATAAATAGGTAGAAAAATACGTATGTTATAAAGCATACTATATCTTTAGTAGATCGTCATATAGTTAGTCATAGGAACTGAAAATTGGAATTTACTTTTCTTGAATAAGAAAAATTGTAACACCCATTCATTATATATGTATATTAGAGTGTAAATTACAGTGTTTGTAAAATAAAATAAGCACTATTTTGAATACAAGAAAAACAGAATGATATGGAGCGTTGTGAAGTACAAAAGTGTCATTGCATACTAAGTGTCTGTGGATAAAATATATAAAGCGACGCCATGTTGATTGTCTATTTAGTGCTCAGTTAAATCATGATTTTTCTTCGTAATTTTAACCAAAACATTTGTTATTCATGTCATATGATTTTAAGGTACAGATGAAGTCGTCCAGACTAAATACTTTATTAAATTTACGAAGAAGCAAAAATATTTACGTGTCGAGACAGAAAATCGCTTGGGAATACCATAGCATGGCAACATTTATAAGTGGGTTTAAAGGTGAAGTCTGAAACAATTTAGAAATTATTTGCAAAACGTATTGAAAAAAGAAGAAATCTAATTTTTAGAGATCCTTCTTGCTGCTACTTGCATTCATTGCCGAATTAACGTTATAAATTTACATTTTTCCTTTATTTTTCTAAAAATACATTTTATTCATTCTTAAGATGTGATCGCCTTTATTATTTATCAATACCTTCGATATTTCACTTTTCTATGTGATATTTAATAATTTTAGTTAATTAAAACCAAACTCAAAAGATAACGTTTATGTTATTCATCCCGCACAGCAAGTTTAAAATCGACTCATTTCAGATGCTTTTGTTTTATGACGGAGAATTATAGATAATGAAGTTAATTTGATTAGAAAACTGTTGATTTAATTCTGAACATATTAGCATAGACATCAGTGAAGCAGCCGCTCTTGCGTCTGTTAGACCAAGACTTGTTTTCTGAGATAAAAGCTCCAAAATGAGCTTGCTGTTTTCGAATGGAATACAAAGCAACACATGATTATTACTCAATATATATTGCATGAATGTTCTTATCTCTAAAATTCTCAACTTGTTAATCTAAGAAATGTAGTTTTCTAAGGATTTCCCATAGAAATAGCGATATAATTTCGATATGCTTGGGATAAGACATTATTTAAAATGGTGGTGCAGGTTAAAGCAAGACAAAGAAAAAAGATCTTGAACTCTGTCGAGGGCCAAAAAGGGGAGACTTGTCAATTATATCCCCACATATGTCAGCAATAATTTGTTGTTGGTATAATTTCATCTAGTAAAGTTATGGGATGTCAGGTAATATCAGGAGTTACAGGACCGTTATGACTTCCGACCATATTTCTGAACCCGTGACGATGGGTCATATATATGAATTCGCCTTGAGGTTTTGAGTGAACATAAATAAATGCCCAAAGAAAACAATTTTTCGAAAGATCAACCCGTCATCATGACTGATGGTAACTGAGGTTACTTGTTTGATTTCTGATATATTAAAACTTGCAAGCCATTATGCCTAGACTTGGTTATCATATTTAGATAAGATGTGTAATCATCTGCCCAGTTATTTTCATGTGGAATGTTAATAGGTGAACATATAAACTGCGGTATCATGTGCGTAAATATTTTCTAACAATTTGAAGATATTTTTAAGGAGATTGTTAATATAGTGGAACAATGGAGTAGTATCGATGAAAAAATCTTGAGCAACACTTGGATTGATCTCATATGCTTATAGAATACAAATCTTATATCATCCATCAAATAAAACGCACAATAAAAGTGCACACTTACAAAAAATATTCAAATAGTTAAACACGTTTTGGAAAACCAAAACCAAAGAAAATTTCCCAAGTCAGTGTTAAAAGCAAAATTCTAGATCCTGATTGGATGAAAAAAAAAAGAAAATTCACAAATGACGTTTTTTCAAACATAAAATTAAAAAATATGCTAGATACGGCAACACGAGAAGATTCACTACCTAAACTACTTTGCTGACCGGTCCAAATATGTATATGATAGCATTACACAATATAAGGAAGAAAATCCTTTCAAAATTCTTTTCTTCTTTTTCACTCAACGCTGCCATAGAAAGCAACAACAACAACAAAGGACGCATTAGGTAAAATTTCTTTATTTGTTTTACCTTCTATCTTACCCTGTCTGCAACTTGCCATAAAAGGGAAAGGAACATAAATCTTTGAATTCTGCTACAATCACTATAAACTAGGGACACTTAGCTACTTGCTACTATCAAACCATGAACTCTAAACGTCTGAGGATATTTTAGATACTTACATTGTCTTTGAACAATTTCTAAATACAAAACTACATGCATTTTCTATATTAACATTTTCTTCCTCAAAAATATGTTATAGTGTACCGTTAACTAAATTTCTCTTATATTTTTCTTCTTACAATTTTGTAATTCTGCCAATCAAATTTTTATTTCAATGTAGACACGAAACATTTTTTCCTTCCACATTTCAACACCCAACCTTCAACGTTCTGATATATAATTTGTGGAGACAATACCAATTTACCTGGCATAGCCGATGCCCCTACACGCTTTAAAAGACATAGATATCAGGGAGATTCTTAAAACAACAGCGGGAGATACGATTGATAAACGTCTAATTACCAATGAAATTGCTATCCACAAAAAATCTAAGCGAGTCCTGCCGTGGATCATTAAAATCAGTTCCCGCAGTGCATTGTTTGTTATGATCAACTACACATGTGCGCGGAAGACATAATCTATGCTTATCCAATGTATTTTAAATATCATAGTATCTGCTAACGTTTGATTGCAAAGTGAGTATCAACCCTGATTGGGTTGGCTTGGTGTTAGGGTGTATCGTGTTGAATCTCGAAACACCCTGATGAATCAAGCACATTTATATAGTTGGCGATTCCCTCCAGCACCTATTCTAGTGTGTATAATCAAAATATTGTAACAATTTAGTAGTACCAAGGAGAAAGACTTGAGTAAATGCTTGCAGAGATCTCGTATATCCCAGAAAACAAGGCATAGAAAATATTATGAAAAGACATACGTGAAAAGAAAGATTTGTTGATTGCATTGACTCTTCCAGATATATTATATATCGAAGGTTTGTGTTGTACCCCTGATTTTTAATGGTTTAAGCATATCGCTCTCAAAAAGAATTTATATTTAGCTTATTTATTTTGTCGCTAGAAATTGTCAGTGTAAATATGGCTAATCCTGTTTCATGGCAGACTGGAAAATTATATAATCTCTTTGATTACAGTTGAGCAAATAATAATTTAATTTGTCCACAAACAATAGATTATTTAGTGATATATATATATATATTTATATATATAAATATATATAATACAACCTTGATTTGTAAACATGGAGAAATCCTTCCTGCATTTCTTCTCAGCGCTGACGGAGGTTAAAATCAGCTTGGTTTAATAGTAATATTAAAAAGACAAACGGACTTATCGCCCAGCATAAGTGGCTGGTCTGTGCCGTGAATCAGAGTATCTGATATTATCGTCGAGAAACTAGTTACAAATGAATTAACATAATTATAATACTTTACTTGGTACGCAAATTTAATTTATGTCAGATGTCATTTTACCAAGCAAAATATTTTCCTATGAGCAAATAAAGAAAACTATGGACAGATTTGATTAAACTTTTCTATTATACCCAAATAGTCATTCTCTGATGTTGCGGAAAAAATATAAAATAAATTTTGAGACTTTATGTTTATAGCAATAATTGTATTTATTTATTTTTTTAATAACATCACATTAGCTTTAAAACAGTAGTTTTAGATTTTTAAATATCTCTTCAAATATATTTTGTTATTCTAACACATAGAGTAATCATATGTAAAATATCTTGTATCCGAAAGCGTTATACTTTTTTTTTGTTTTATTCATTTGGTCATTTATTATCGTTTATTACTTTTTGAAAATAATCTCAATCTTGTAAAAGGCCCGAGAATCGATACTGATATTTGAATAACATAACAGTTAACTTAAGTCACGAACATGTTAAAAATGTAGTGATCCCCGAAGCATCTTCCTGGGAGTCGGTCCCCAAAGCAGTGATTCGTAGTCAAGCATTAAATTTATTTCCATCACTAAAATTCATTTTATCTAGGATATTTTAGAATTCTTTCTTTCTTTCATTCTTTCTCTCTTTCTTTCTTTCTTTCTTTCTTTCTTTCTTCTGTCTAACAATACGATCTTTGTTTGTCGGAAATATTTTTCTCACATTTTTATTTTCTTCATAACTATGCTACATTTTTTGTTCCATTGTTTTCAGTATTTTCTTACAGTTTTTCCCTTTATTTACTTTATAACAATACTAACTTTACTTTTATTCATTGTTTTAAATACATTTTTATTCTGTAAACGATGTTGATATTACCTGTCATTAACTTGTCGCTGTTGTTGTTGACAATTTGCCTTTTCCTAATGATGTGAATTTATTTTTTCATGTTCTACTGTAATTCCGTTTTACCCTAGAAAGTAAAGAAATACAATATACTATCGGAAACAATAAATACCCGCCAAAATAGAATATTTGTTGGAAGAGGAACGTGAGAAAAAGACATCAAACTATATTTTCATTTTTCTCTGTTGCTCTTAGAATTCGATTTTGTCTATGTCAAGTCCTCTGAGAGAGGTGATATTAGACAACCTTGACTGCTTTTTATAAATTTATTTAATATCAGTTGTACTTTTCATATTTTAACCTTTCCTTTGTTTATAAATTTATTTTACTACATTTTATTTATTCTGTTTCAAATTCAAATATTTCGGCGTTTCGCTGGTATGGATGGCGATCATGAAAAGTCTCTGTATGTCAATGAACATTTATTTTAATCGTGTCAGCCCAAGCAAGGCATTCCACTGCCACTAGCGCAGGGGGTTACATAGAGGGATTGGGTATGGGAAATGTCAGAAGGAGGGTGATAGACACCTTAGGATGTACATAGGGATAGAGTTGGAGAGAGTGGGTGTGAGTTAGTGTGTTAGGAGTGTCTATTGACTTTACATTTATTTCATAGTTTGGAAATATATCTTCCATCACTTAATCTACAATGCGGCACTCGTGATTATTTCAAATGAATTCGAATGAAATGGAATAAAATGAAAGATATATAATCAAACATTAAAATTCAGTGTATTCGGTTTTTAGTTAGGAAAGAGGTATTTATTCTCTGAAGCAGAAAGCTGAACAGAAAGAGTGTTTCTTTAAAACATGAATCTGGAAAAATCAGATGTGCAAGAAAATGAAAAGGTATATAAGAAATAAAATTATACCAACAAGTGTGGGTAAGAGAAAAAATAGAGCATAATGGCAAAGTGTGTAAGAAAATAAAATTTAAAGATACCACATAAAATAAGTAAAATGAAAAGAAAACTAAAATAAATCCTATGTTGAATGGGAAATGGAGTTGGAAGCGAGGAAAAGACTGACAAATGTAGCACTTGAGGACATCAATAATTCCGGATGTAATTTGTGCCCAAGGATTGATTGAAACATTTTTTGATAGATATTTCAGAAGATGTCATTGCGTCAATAACTGGAATAACAATAATAGTTATTACTAAATAATGATAATAATGTATCAAATAAAATAATGATAATAACAATAATAAATTTAAAATTATAATAATATAAATAATGTCGGAATAATAATGCAATAATAATAAGTATTCCAAAAATAATTAAATATATATAAAGCATTAATATTAATAATAATAATAATAATAATAATAATAATAATAATAATAATAATAATAATAATAATAAACAACAATGGATGTGCAATTATATTAAATACTGTAATAGCATTCGCAATCATAATAATCATAACCTTAAAGCTAATAAAAAACGACGATAACTAGAAAACTACTACTAATATTAAAGATGATGATAACAGAATTATTAATAATAATAACAATATTAAAAAGAATAATGTTAATCATACTACTACTAGTAATACTACTACTGCTACTATTACTACTGCAAATAATAATAATAATATGAGTATACATACTACTAGTATGACTGGATGAAACAATTAGTGGAACACGAAAATAGAAAGAAAAATCTTAGACATGCAAAAAATTCTCCAGTCTTTCTCTCACCGACGTGATGTGTCTCAGTCTCTTCGGCAAATACTTTCCTGGTTTCTGCTTTGAGGTGCTCAGCTTGGTTTCCTCGCGTGAATATATACGATGTAGTTTGTACTGGCAAAAACCCCACCCTTTTACTGTGAAAATATTTTAGTGTAACTACAACTTCTACTCTTCACCTTATTTTCTCTCACTAACCGCCAGTAGAATTTCCTTCAGTATTCTTGCTTCCTTGAAAGTTGCAATCTGCAAGAATATAATTACACCGTCAACTGTCATATCTCATCTCCTTCATATCCATTCTTCTTAATTTAGACTTTGCTCTCGTGTAGGCTTTTAGTTACAATAGTACCTGCTCTTCTCATATCTATGGTTTTGACATCTGTTGTGATCTGTTGTCTTCCATCTTCATTCTCCTACTATGTTACCTCCTGTGCATCAGAAGCAGTTCTGTTTTGGTAGGGGAAGACGATTATAAAAAAAAGTGATTGATATTTATTACATTCTGCAGAAAATTAAACCAGAAACCAAGAACAATGTATTGCAGCATAAATATGAACACAAAAAACAATATATATAACTTTTGAACAAATGCAACAATACTGGCAAGTCAAACTTTTTCATTAACAGATCGTCCTAATAAAAACCGTTTTCGATAAAGTTAACACGCATCGATATTTAGCAGCATCTCAACTGATTTTGAAATTTAATTTCTCCCATATCCCAGTTAGAGAAAGATTGATATAATTATAAAGAATATTTACAAAAAAACTATTTCTCTCTTAAATAAAATTAGACCTAACAATATAACGAAAACTGTTTTGAAAATGTACTACTAATGTTCCTTTCTATATCCATGAAATCAATATATACGTACAGTGTTTCCATGGGTTTAGATCAGGGAGCACAGTTAGTAACTTCCACATGGTTAACCGTGAATATGAAAAATATACCTAAGATATGTACATGATATTTCAATCATAAAAACATAAAGAAATATATGAACTAGAAATAAACTTCCAGAAATCTCAATTCATATGTTCATATTTGAAATTAACCACAATAATAAAAATTATGTTTTTGATATAGTCATAGACATCATTTGTATTACATTTATTACCTGCCCACATAAACAATCCATTTTGCATAAACACTTGCACTCATAACTTTAAATGTAACTAAATTTTACAAATTACATTATATACAAAATTTAATATACCATTGGAAAGTTAGCTCTACAACGAGAAATATTTTCTACACTGACTTAAAAACCATTCAAGAAGCTATCATTAATCTTGACGTTACTAACTATAATGCTAACGCAAAACATAGACGAGGTATTAGGAATATTAGTATAAATAAGAATAAAACCTAAATGTTCTACATTATTAGAAATATTTATTTGGTCTAAATAGACACCATGTTCATCAATGACAGTACTCTAACATATATGTAAATTCTATATACCGCCTTTTAAGAACATTCACAATTTTGATGTAATAAGCAGTTCAAATGCTTCCTTTCCTTTTCCGTTAAGGAGAATGTTTTATTTATTAATAAAAGCTCCAAATGCCTAAAAAAATATATTCTGTATGTGAGGTATCAGTTGTATATGAAAGACAAGGCGAAATTTCATATTTCAAATCTTTCAACTTTTGGATATTTGATTTAGAAGCGTGTAGCCGTGGATTGTTGTGCAGCTCTATTTAGCCATTCCTATTAGCAGGTCTGCAATGTTTCTTTTTAGTTGCTTCGTGCGTGCATTTAATTCTTTCACAATAATAGGTTGCTCCTATTTTTCCCATTGATGCCAAAATAGATCATAAATAGGTTTTTCAAAAGATTTCCTTAAAGTAAAAATTAACGTTTTCATATGCAGAAGATGTTTTATGTATTTTTTCAGTGGGTCATTTGCTTCTAATCACTGGCCTACTTACTTATGTCAAAAAACTATTTATATCTCGTCTCATATAATGATTCGAAAAAAAAACCGGTCCTTTTTCTCTGTTTACACGGATACAGTAAAATTTCATTTTTACTTATTTTTATTGGACTTATGTTTAACAATACGTCAAAAGAAAAATATCATAAATATATCAAACATTTTATAGCAATCTAATAAAACTATATCCAAACGAGATGAAACAATCCTAAAAAAATACATCTGTTTCAATATATTCCTCACTGATGCGAGCAAATAAAAGAAACTAGAAATTATATAGTATACTGTATTTAATACAACCAACTTAATCATCCGCAATAAGCCTCTTCATCAACTAAATATACACACTAAATATATTAAATGCTATATTTTAAATGTTCTTTGGGAAATTGCATTTCTGAAAAAAAGACAAATGTCTATGTTGGTCCAACGACAATATTATCAAAGAGACATACACTGTATATGTACGATTCAATGCACGATATTTAATGGAACAATCCTTTACACATTATGCATTTAGTGGAATATTAATCGAGATACAAGTATATTTCACTCAAAAAAAAAAAACAATATAAACTTAAAATTCTCGCTGCCATCTATATAAAGATTATAACTGACACCAAATAAAAGTGTGTACACAAAAATATTCTATAATGTGAGCAAGATTTAAAAATTATCTACATTACAATCTAGACAAAAAAAGAAACATTAAAACAAATAAAACAGACTATTTCAAAACACGTAAATTGTAGTTTTTAAAATAACAAGTTACCTACCTAAAATAGTAAATTGTGTTACAATATGTGCCGCACACATGCACACTTTCTTGTTAGAAAATCACCCCACTGAAGTTGATCTTGGATGAGAACAAAAGTAAAAAATTGAATGAATTAAATGTTTACGACGCTTTAATTGATAATTTTTTATTACAACAGGAATTTATTAATCCGTGATCATAAAAGGATTAAAATAATGTGAATAAATATAAAATATAAACAGTTATACAAACAAACTTTATATATGTTGGGTATTACATCTCTTTGCACATAAGAATGGACTCGCCTGATGTGCACATATAAATTTGCCTATACCTAGTACGACAGGGAAGGTGTAGTTGTAAAGTAGTTATAAAGAGTGGTTGTTAGAACGTTAGTAAGGAGTTAATTGGCCAGTAATTTGGTGCATATTATTTTTTAATGTTTCGGATATAGGTTCATTACCCCCGACTTACTTCATCCCTACAAGACTGTATATATTGTTTCTAGTAATAGTATTCCTGAATTGACTAACCTGTGTTTCAGTTTGTATATTTTTGTTCACTACACCTTATATTTTCTATCTCCATATCTGCTTTTTTTATTTATTTTTTGTTTGGTTTCTCGACAAGAATTCACAACAAATTGGTGACGAAGGATTTCGAACCAATTCACGCGGAGAAAAATACGTTTCCACGTCAGTCGCCAACAACAAATTGGCGACGAAATTTTTCGAACACGTTCACGCGGAGAAAAAAATATGTGACCACGACAGTCGACAACAACAAATTGGCGACGAAAGATTTCGAACGAATTCAAGCGGAGAATAAATACGTTTTTTTACATTAGTCATCAAAGGAAATTAACGACATAATACCGCGATTTCACGTATAACACCAAGGAACAACAAATAAACGTCGATAATCTCGAAACTCACAGAAAGAGGAGTCGACAACAACAAATTAGCAAAGTAGATTCCTACACAAGTCGCACAACCATTTGTGACAAACTTACCCTGAATAAATTTAACAAAGTTTGCTGCGAGGATTCGGAAAACAAGTCGACCACAAACAGTTTGGCGACACTTACAGATAAATAGAAGAAAAAACTGTCAAAATTAATTGCTAGTAAGCAACAGCTATAAATTCAAACCCCTCAAAATTTTGAAACAGCAAATCATGGTAGAATTTCAGAAAGGAATATTGGAAATCATTAAGAGAAGCGAAGAAATACATATGGAAATACAAAAAGCAAATGAAGATAGATACATTGAAACGCAAGAAAGACAATCACAATTAAAAGAACTATTATTAAAATTAACAAGTACTGCACTAGAAAAGAACCCGGAAAAGGAGGTGACGTTTTCGGAATATGCTGTGAAGAACGCTATTGAAACATTTAAATACTCAATTGAGAAAGAGAAAAAATTAGAGAGTACTATAGGCGACATGAAAATATTTTTAATATCGAATGCCAGCACTGGAAAGAAAAGAAAAAAATGAAGATTTTTACTCAGAAAATTTGGTACGGACTAGCACACTAAGTTCGTAGATTATATTCTTCGAAAGAAGATGAACGATTTAACGTTCGATGAGTCAATGACAGGCATCACGGAGCTATTTAGCACTAAAATCTCGTTGTTCCATAAAAGGTGGAGATGCCTTAACTTAAGGAATTACGAAAACGAGGACTATTCTACATTCGCACTTATCGTCAACAAACACTGTGACGCTTTTAAATTGTCGGAGCTAACCCCAAACAATTTCAAGTGTCTCATATTTGTCCCATGACTAGTGCTGCTGAAGACAACAAAATGAGAAAATAAATGCTGACCAAACTTGAAAACGAGCAAAGGCTAACACTACAAAAACTGTCAAAGGACTGCCAGAAATGCGTCAGTATAATGAAAAATAGCCAAAATATTGAAGTGTCACGTGTAGCACACATTCGTAAGATAAAAGGAAAATACGTTTTGTATCCTCCATAAAAAGAAAAACAAGATTATAATGACAAAGAAAGGAGATACAAAACTACGTTTGACAAGAATCTAATAAAAACAAGCCATCACATTCTGCATGTTACAGATATAATTGATGACATTGACATAATGATTGTTATATTCCAGTATAAAAATTGCCAAGCCTGTGGTAAGATGGTCCACAAAGCAGCTGTATGCAGAAAGAAAAAAAAACCTAGTAGGGTAAGATCTGCAAGAGTAGAATATAACAATGAAAACCCTAGGAAGTATGTAGAACTGGAAATATTGAATAAGAAAACCAAATTGCAATTGAATTCGGTGTTTGACGTTACAATTATAAATTTACAGGTATGGCGGAAATTGAACAGGCCGACTATGTTATATACTAAAAAACTGCTGAATTTTTTACAGGAAAAATGTTTAAATTGGAGGGCAAAATTATTGTGAATGTAAAATTTCAGGAAAAGACCAAACATTTAAAAGTCTACGTTACAAAAAATACACGCAACCTAGTAGGAACGGACTCGTTGCAGAAATTTTATGTATGAGATTTACCCATTTACTTGCGTTGTAAAAAAAAAATAAAAAACGTGACGACGGAATTATCAGAATTGAAAAAAGAGGTATTCTCAAGTAGTAACAAATTCACAACAAAAATTGCGCAAAAGAAGAATATGCAACATGTATTTATTGCACCGATTGTTACGGAAAAAAACTCGAAAATCTGGCGAACAAGTGTGACACATCAACCAACAAAGAAGGAATGAAGAGCCAAGCACATCGTTTTCAAAAAACATTGTCGCGATGAAAAAAAGAAGTATTTTGGAAGCCTGTTGAGAATATTAGATACCAAGCAGAAAAAGAAACGCTGGCTCCTTCCAAAAAAGAACTAGGCAGGGTGGTGTTGGGGATCACGATTAATCGTAATAAAGGGTTCGGTTCAAAAATTCTAGAACGTAAAGAAACCCGTAGCGTACAACAGACGAAACGTCGTACAAATTGCAATGTAATAATGGTACAAAGGAGGATAACAGTTCGATTGCTAAATCCGCTGCTATGAAAGTCGCTTCTCTGTGCAGGTCCCGGAAGTTCTTTCCGTCTTAATCTTTCTTGCGCAATTATAAATCTACCATCCGCCCGTGCATTGAATACTTCTGCCATATCTGGTCGGGTGCTCCTGCTATTCTCCTCGGGCTTCTCGACAAGGTACAGCGGAGGGTCTGTAATGTGATCGATACCAACTTGGCAGACCGCCTGCAGTCTCTCTCTATCTCTCCGGCGCGACGTGGCTTCCCTGTGTCTCTTCTATAAATACTTTCACGGCTTGTGCTCCGATGAACTTAGATCACTGCTGCCCCCTAGATACGAATTTGCACGAGAAACTAGATTAGCAACTAGATCCCACCCTTTTTACAGTGAAACCGATAAAATGCAACCCAACTTCTACTCCAACAGTTTCTTTTCTCGCACTTTCCGACTGTGGAATTCCCTTCCACATGATTGCTTCCCCGACGGCTACAATCTCCACGAGTTTAAATGTAAGGTTAATAGACACCTCCTAACACACTAACTCACTCCCGTTCTTTCAAACACACTTCCCATCTGCCCAACCTTCATCCTCGGTATCCTTACCCATCTATCACCTTCCTTCTGACATTTCCTACACCTAACCACTCCTCCTCTGTACCTTCCCTTATGTATCCCCATGCGCAATAGTGGCAATGGAATTCCTTGCTTGGGGTGAAATGATTAACAAAAATAATGTAAATAGTGTAAATACTATCTCATCTAAAGAATATCACAAATACTGGCGGTGAAATATTGAACGATTTCAGCATTCATGATAGTCTCGAGGACGTGCCGAACATTGGTAAGATGATAAGTAGCGCGGTTTTAAATACAGGAAAAAGAGAAGAGTATTTCTCGCACGCTGGACGAGAAGCAGAGAGGTAATTATTCTAGAGATTAGAGGGTACACATGAGAGTTCAGGGTCACAATTGAAGACGTACACCTGGATTCCCTGATTTCCGCTCGCCTTATCGGGGTCAAGTTTTGTTGAGCATTATTTAAACGAGGGAAATCGAATGCGGATACGCTTTAGGAGATAGAGGGAACCTTTGAGCAAAGCACTCCACTGTCCGCTTTGGGCTGGGAAAACTTCAAGTTTGTTAATTAAAGAAAGGGTGCACACATTTGCAAAGCAACCAGTAGTCTTTGAAGCCAAACTTGCGCGCTATACTCTGCTTCATTCTCTGATCAAACAACAGCTTACCGTCATTTAAGATCCTTGTACAGGCGTTTATTATGGTCAGTCACGTGACCTGATACAGCTGGATGTAGTAATACCCGTGGGCAGTGTCGTTAGTGCAGCAGGAGAGAAACCGGAATACGAATGTGGATTAGGACAGAATTTTATGACTGTAGTTAAAGCATATGCGGGAACATCGTGTGCGTAGTCAGTCATAATCGAAACAGATCCATATAGACCGGTGTTGCTGGGGTATATTTAGAAGTTATGTTGAAAAGATTAGTTCATGTGCTTATTCAAGATTTCCGTAATCATTTTAAAAAAATAAAAAATAAAGGTTTGCATTTGTTGTATTTGTAAAATAGGATTCATGCATGTTAAATTTTGCCAATAAACAGTACTTATGTACAATTGGATGAAGGGGAGTGGGCTACACGGAAGCCTGTAATGAGATGCAATGAATTTTGATACAGAAGAAGTGGATGTATTGTCCCTGCATTGTCACAGAGGCAGGCATATTGTAGTAAGCTTGAAATTTTATAACATATGATAAGGTAGATATTAGAAAAAAAATCAAATTTATATTGGAATACAACTAAGCGTTTCGGAAAAAAAAATGTTGCGTTAATTTTTGCCACACTCTCTGTTTCGATTGGAATTTTTTTTTTGTATATCAAGACAGCAGAATTTGGTCTATCAGTGACTCGATTTTGGTTGAATGTGAGTGAAAAGTCTTAGAAAAACGAATGAAAGTGCGCAAAAAACCACCTAAAGTCTTGTTTGTCGTTTAGTTTTGATGAAACCTATACAGGGATTCGAAACAGTTTATGTACATCAAAGGTTCAAACCTTGATCTACAAACTACTGTATACCGGCTAAATTTGCATGAAGCGTCTTGGAAGAGAATACATTCGCAAATACTAAAAGTTTCGGAAATTTCGGTCGCACCGTGTAAATCGATTAAAATTATTTTTGCGACCATGAAAGTTTCATGTCATGATCGACAAGTGACTCGATTTTGGCTGAAAGCCTGACCAAAAGTTCCAGATGAGTAGGGCTGGTTTAAATGGACACACACACACACACATGCACACACACACATCATTTATCCATCACACACAGATGGTGCATAGGGCAGCAACTTTTTGTTGATGTTTCTGTAAAAAACCAACCCCAAATCCTGGAGGACCGGTGGACCATAGTTGGTCCTTATATTTACAGCACCTGGTATTTCTAAATGGTCACCCATTTAAGTACTGACCAGGCTTGATGTTGCTTCACTTCGGTGAATTGACGGGAACTGGTGCAGTCAACACGATATAGCCGTAGACATTGCCTATCATAGCCTACTGAAATTGTTTTATTAATTATTAAATAGATTTTTTGCCAGCATTCTTTATTAGAATGTGAGCAAAGCTAAGTCATGCCTTGGTTTCTGAAGATGGCATAAGAATGTTGAAATCTTAAATATACCTGATTTCGTTTATCGATTGCGAAAACTGTGCTCTGCTATAATTTCGCGAGTGCAAACAGTGCACATTATTATTAAAGACGACTCTTTCATCACATATTCGGTGGCTAGTAACTTATCACTATAATCAGTTATTCCTGATTTCTGCAAAGGGTCAATATTGCATTTGGTAAATTTGTTCAGTGCTTCGTCTGTAGTCAAATCAGGTTCGACCATTGCCTTGCCCAGTTGCTCCATCATGCATTAGTCATGGTAGAATCATTACCGCTTGCTACAGATCGATAAAGAATTTCAATGATGAAGTTCGCCTCTGCATTGGCATGATTAAATCTTTACAAATCTGCGCTGGTTGATTTAAAAGTTAGTGTCAAATTCAGCCACAGAATTGAGTAGATCTATTTATATTCGTTTGTTTTAGGTCCTCCTCTCAAAGCCTATTAATTTCCGACAGATGAGAAAAAAGAAATTAAAGGAAAAGAAAACAGTTTTCTAGAATGTGATGAATGATAAATTTATTCCCGAACGTGAAGGAAAATATAGGTTAGGCAAGACTGAAAAGATTAGATTAAATCACGGACATGAACAACTAAACACACACACACACACACACACACACACACACACACACACACACACACACACACACACACAATTATGCACGCACGGATACATACACATGTGATAATGATATATATTTTGAAAAATGAAGAAAATTATTGAGGAATGTAGGAAATGTAGGAAAACGTGTGATGCATTTTGTCTTTCAGGACTTCATCAGATTTAAATTGAGTTGGTAAGACAATTTATGTGTACGAAATAGAGGTGCTGGAGACTTTAGAATACTATCATATTTCTTTTTTATATATATATTTAAATGAATAAATTTAGAATATTTTTCTCCTTCCATCATTTTTATTAGTATATATTCCGCAATCTGATCAGAGTATATCAGGCAGCAATAGGGAAACTTTGAAAGTACATTGCCAGTGAATAGATTATTATTATTATGTCATTTTTCATCATATTTCGATTTCTGCATTGGTCTCACTACCAACCAAGTCTGCGGGGAGACCTAAGGCAGGTAGTGGCGTGTTGTTATGACTCCATTTCATGTTTTTCTATCTTCCCTATCATCCACAGTATTACATAGATGACGTTTTCCTTAGTGTGTGGGCTGTACTTAATAAGACAATTTTTTGTATATCTCTTAAGCTGGGGTTTCCAGGGATTCTTTCAATGTGTTGTTTTGTTCCATTTTTTATCATTCCAAGTGCACCTACTATCACTGGCACAACTCTTGTTTTCAATTTCCACATTTTTTCTATTTCAATTTCCAGGTCTTTATATTTTGACAGTTTTTCAAATTCCTTGGTTGCTATGTTACAATCCGCTGGACAAGCCATATCAATTAATAGACAAGTTTTCTCCTTCCGGTTTTTAACAATAATGTCTGGCCTGTTTGCTTCAATTTTTCTGTCTGTGTAGATGGTGTAATCCCATAGAATGGTTACATCTTCTATTTCTGTAACCGGTGCTGGATGATGTTCATACCAGTGTTTGTTTACAGCTTTTCCATAATGTTTGCACATTGCCCAATGTAAATATTGCCCAACTCTATCGTGGCGATTTTTATATTCGTTTGGGGCAAGCACAGAACAGCCTGAGATTAGGTGGTCTATTGTTTCTTGGTGTTTATCACAAAACCTGCATTTTGGATCCATATTATTATGCATAATATTTGCCTGAAAGTTTCTCGTGAAAAGACTTTGGTCTTGTGCTGCAAGTATAAATCCTTCAGTTTCAGACTTTAATCCAGATGCACGTAACCATCGATGAGTATTAACTTTGTCAACATTGGATTTATTGGCACGTACTGGATATTGGCCATGCAGAGGTTTATTATTATTATTATTATTATTATTATTATTATTATTAATATTAGTATTATTATTACGTAGATAAATTGCTAACTTCACACACACAAACACCCAGACAGACAGACAGACGCACACACAAACAGACACACGCTCATATATCTATCTATCTATCTATCTATCTATCTATCTATCTATATATATATATATATATATATATATATATATAAAATGTGCATGGCCGTGAACTTTTTTTTTAGTGTATATTTATTTTTGCTGTTATTATACATATTAGGCTACTTTAAATATGCATAATAGTATTTGTGACGCTACACGTGTTTCGAGTTTAATGTTGACTCTCTTCTGGTGAATAAACTTGTGACGTTACGAAACTCGATAAGTAATGTATCGGAACAAGTATAATAACAAAAACAATAACTATACACTTTAAACAAAAGGTTCACGGCCTCTCACTCCTTTAATTCTGTACAAATTTCTCTCGTTAGAACCATCCTATTTCTGTTTTTAACACACACACACACACACACACACACACACACACACACACACATATATATATATATATATATATATATATATAACGCGGAGAAAGTCATGTCCATGTTTGTTCAAACTGGCTTCATCATGTTCGATTCTAATATACAGTTATTAATGTTCATGTTATCCTCCATATTCTCAAATAATTTGAAAAACTGAAACTATTTGAATCAGCACCCTCACTCACTCACTCACTCACTCACACACATACACATACACAGACACATACACAGGCACACATATATACTTACACTTAGACTTTTGAGAGATTGCTGTAAATAAAACAATCCGGCACACGTGAATAAATTAACAAATTGTTGCGGTAGAACACGCTCACTTAGCCGTGCCAATCAGAGTTTATTGCAACTGAATTTATATTTAGCAAATTTTGAGGGCTAAATTGACAACTCAAAATTTCCTGGGATATGCAATGAGGAAGGAGGGATTGGAGAACCTGATACTAACAGGCTAGATATAGGGGAAAATGACAAGGGGAAGCAACGGATAACATATTTGAAGGACCTAATCAGGTGGATGATGAAATGAGGGTTGCATGTTGTAACCGGAGAAGGGGTGCAAAGAGCCATCAGGGAAAGCGAGACGTAGAAAGACATGATCGCCTACCACCTGAAGTGACAGGCCACATAGAAGAATAAAATCACGTGATCATGATCAACAAATAGTTACAATATGTTCCATTTTTACGATGTAACGGTTCATTAGATTCAAAAAATCTTTAAACAGGAGATATACAAGTGCATGCTTGATCTCCTGCTAAATTGCGTTTATCATAATATTAATAAACAGTTACTGTTAAATGATATACTTACCGTCATTCGTGATGTATAAATAAAAACAAATATATATATATATATATATATATATATATATATATATATATATATATAAGTTAGTGTATGTTTCCTAGGAATAAGAGAAAACTTATTTTAGTGGTGCATCTATTTGCGATGACTACACAGGAAAATCTCAATAGAAACGAAAAAGAGCGTGCTTGACTGCTACATGATGTCAGTTCTTCAATACGGCAGTGAATGCTGGAAAATATCATCGAAAATGAGGACAAAACTGGAAGCGGCCGAAATGTGGTTCTACAGAAGGATGCTACGGATATCGTGGACTGAGCATACAAGCAACGACGAGGTGTTAGAAAGAATGTCAACAAAAATGGAAAATGATTCTGAGCATCAGGAAGAGACAATTGAAGTTCCTGGGACATGCAATGAGGAAGGAGAGCCTGGAGAACCTGATACTGACTGGTCAGATAGAAGGAAGGAGAGACAGAGGAAGGCAGCGGATAATATATTTGCAGGGTCTGATCAGGTGGATGACGGAACGGGGGTTGCCAGGAGCAACAGGAGCAAACATACTAAGAATCACAAGGGATAGGGAGAAGTGGAGAGCCATGATCGTCTACGTCCTGAAGAGACAGGGCACATAGAAGAAGGAATATATTTAAACAGCTACATTATAAAAAGAAAAATTGTGCCTACGCAAGTACCTAATATGTACCACTTGTTTTCTGTATGGAAACAATTTCCATAATCGAAATAAACTTTGGGAGCCACGTTGATTGAGTTAAGTTGGAATTAGCTAATTGAAGGATACACAATTTTCGGTGAGAATACGAATCTATAAACTTAATGCCATAATCACTTCTATATTCTGTTAACGATCCAAAAGCGTAAAATGTTAGTTTGGTAAGAATTTGTTATTTTTTTATGTTATCTCTCTATCTATCTATCTATCTATCTATCTATCTATCTATCTATCTATCTATCTATCTATCTATCTATCTAACACTTTAAATATTTATTATTAGAGGGATATTTTGGGCAGGTAAAAATTGGTGCTTATTATTCTAGGAAAATTTAATTGTTTAAAGGAATTTGATATTCTCCTTATTTTCTCATATTTTTATTATTTTTATAGAAATTGTATATTACTTCTTCATGATTTAAATATAAATATACACCTTATGATGTCATACAGTATTTGGTCGAACATTTGTGTATATAATATTAGATTGTTACAAAAGTAATAGTAGCTCGAAGTGTCGTATTTGAAAAGATATTTAACATAGTATTCACGGAATATTTTAGATGAATTTTGGTATACATAATAATTAATGTGTCCTTTTTATTATTTAAAAAAAAATTGAAGCATACAAGTTCTCATAATTCATGCTCTCTTTTCTCTTTTTGCATAAGTTCAAACTTGAGTACAGTGCCTCCAAAACTGAGCACGGGGAGATGTGTCCATATGTTATTTGACAGTACGAAGGCGATTCTAGAAATTCTTTACCTTGATGAGAGCCTTCAAGATGAATAATGTAAATGATGGTCATTCAGTCTTGAAAATGAACAACTGCAGGCAGTCGTTGAGCCAATCCCACGTCAAATTGTCAGAGAAATGTCTCGGATAATTGGAATCAGGACTGCAAATATCTCACGTCACTTGCGGAGTATTGACAAGGTGTAAAAAGATTGAAAATTTGCTACTCGTGGCGTTAATGAAAGTAAATATCCTAGATGTTTTAACATGTGCTCTATGCTCTTTCTGTATAATACTTCTTCTTGACCGAATATTCACTTGTGATTAAAAGTGAATCCATTATGATCAGGTCAATGGCTTGAGCAGCCCCTCAAATATTTCCAAACGACAAAGTTACATCAGCAAATAATTTTAGTGACTGTAGTTTCGTCTGCATTTGGTATCGTCGACTACCACTTTCTGAAAGACAATCAGAGAATTAATTACAAAGACTTACAGCAATTAACGCGCTGAAATTATTGCACACATGCAAAATGAGACCTACCTTAATGAATCAATATGGTTCAATTCTGATCCGCGATAATGCGCGGCCGCATTTTACAAGAATGTTGTTGCAGAAATGTACAGACTTAGGATACGAGAGTTTACCATATCTAAACATATTTATAAATGGAACGTTGTCTCTGTGTGTGTATTCGTTACCTATAGACTCCGAAACGGCTGATTTTCTTGGAAATTTACACAGTTATACTATAGGCGTCTGCGAGTGTTCTTAGCTAGGTTTTGTGGGTACCCCCGATAAATATCGAAAATCTATAACCGAAAAAATCGGGTTATAGAAGGAGTGGTCCGATTTTACTCAAATTTGATACACTCATAGACAAAGATATAAGAAACGATATTCAAAAGTTTCAAGGTTGCAGTTCTTACAATAGTGCAGAAAATCGATAATATATATATATATATATATATATATATATATATATATATAGGACTATATATAGGCAATATGTTTGTATGTTTGTCTGTTTATCTGCCTTATGTCTATATTTTTTCAGAACTTTTCTTTTAGTTTTTGCTTCAGATTTGGCTCTAAGAGGGTATAATTGCATTTCGTAATCTCAGCCGTGATACCATTTACTCAGAGGACTTATTTAGCCTTCGAAGATTAGTTTACGACGAAAAAGAGTTATTTTATATCGATACCAGGAAATCAACATTTGACTTACATCCATTCATTTTTCTTTCAGTCTACGGTTTCGCTTTACCTGCAAACAACTATTGCTTTTTAGTCTTTCGTGCCAACGCCCAAAGAGTCTGAGCTCCAAGACCATGGATTAGTTTTAAAGCTTTCATTACACCCGAGAAATGCTGGGCTATACTGCTAGACTTCTATATTCACCTGACCGTTCCTTCACTAATTATCATTTTTGAGTATTTTGAAAGATAAAACTTTTAGATCCAATCCCGAGGTGAAATAAGCTTCCAAAGATTCCGTTACATCAGACAATACCTGTTATGAGCGTGGAATAAGTAATCTCGTCGATCGATGTTAGAGCTGTTTAGAATTTACGGAATATATTTGATGAATTTTGGTGTACAATTAAAAAAAAATCTTGAAGTATACAAGTACTCATAATTCTTGAATTATTTTCTTTTCTTGTAAAAGTTCAAATTCGTACACAAGGCTTGTAGTTTGAGTAGTTTCAACATTTTATCAGTGTTGGGTACAAGGGATAATTTATTGTGGGATATCCGGTCCACAAAATACGACACAAATTTCAAGTAAAAAAACGCAAATCTTTGTAAAAAAATAGAAAATAGTATATTTAACAAAATACATACATAATAAACAATTTGTAATTTTGTTCGTTTGATAGGGAAAATATCTTTATGATTCAATCGAATGTGGTTTGAATGAAAAGAAATATCTGTGTTTTGTTGTTTGTAAATCAAGAGAACAGTAGAGTAATATATATTTCTTTTATTTTGTGTTCGACTCTAATTAGCTGTAAAAAGAAAGGAACGATCAATTTAAGGTGAAAAAAAGTCTAAGTGAAAAATAAACGATCAGTAGGAAAATGGTACAATAATACTAGGTAGAAGAATGCCTGTGTGTGAAAATGATCAATCAGTCTGCTTAACTAATAAAGTCTGTGTTCCATTACATTTTCTGGCCGGCCAGAGATGCAAAATGTTTTTATGAGCAGTTGAAAATATCTTGTTGCTGTTTTTTCTCTCTTCTTCTCTTTTGTATTTCTTGAGTCTGCATCGGACCTGTCTGTCTGTTCTTTAAACTCTCTGATCTCTGCAATTTTCTGACTGACTTGACCGGTCACGTAATGTAGTTAAATAGTGTTATATCGGCATATGGCTGGTTCAAACAGCATACCCATTTTTAGATGTTAAGAAGAATTACTGGTGTCATATTTTAATTTGAGATTTCTTATCCAATCAGAATCCAGAATGATAGGTTTCACACTGACTGGTGAAATTTGCCTTGATCTTGGATTTTTCCAAAATGTTTTCAGACATTCTGCTACTTTTTCAAGGTGTGCAATTTTACTTTTTCGTTTTAGTTATTTGTGAGATGATATAGAATTTGTATCCTATAACAATAAATTTTCAAACAATAAAATTATTTCCATGAAAATACTTTTATAACAACCTCATTAGACAAGATTAAAACATATGTTTAATAACATTCAAGAGATTTAAATGTTATTTTCTTTGTATAATTCCCTTGATAAATGATGTTTTATGTGAGCGACATCTCTTCTTGCATTAACCTCCTTTTACTGCATTATTGTCCAGGAATTCCTTACTATACTACATTAACTTCGCATATTGCAGTTTAGAGGGTGCAATTTTCTACATCTTAGAGTATATTTAACTGCTGTTATATATGTGTCTTACACGATTTCAGTTGGATAATCATTAATATTTTTAAGCTCCGAAGAAGTTTCTAATTGTCTTATTTGATAATTTTAATAAAATTGATTTTTGTCAAATTTATTATAAGCATGCTAAACCCCAAACATATCTGTTAAAGGATATTCAATATACATGTTACATTTTCGTAAAGAAAAATGCAAGTGAAATATACAGAAAAAGCATTGCTTTTTTTCAGTTCTGACTGCTCGATTGTTTTACGCGCCAGAATTTTTTTACAATAAGCTAACTCTCGTGTGGTGTTAGCAAGGGCGACACAGACTGTGTTTCTCAGTACGACTTCAGTTCAGCTCAAGCTATTATTACTTTCCGCTTTATATATCTTTGTATCTATTTGTATTTGTTTGTATTTCTTCTTGACGTAATATATGTTCTTTAGCCTACCACCTTGTTGACTTATTTTTTATGGTCCCATTCCGGGTCCATATGAGGGCCCTTGCATTTTAAACTGAAAATAGATTTGTGACGTTATCACAAAAATGGCCAAAAAGAACATTTGAAGCTCTTTATGTTTACTGCTAACTAAATGCTAATATTTAGTTTTGCAGACGTTCTTGTCCTTTGCTAGTTTAGACTAGTTTAAAAAATATCGTTTTATCCATGTTCAATATTTTGGTTTAATATTTACCTTTCTGAATTCATTTGTAACATTTTCTAAAAGAAATAGATTAATATTTAATTTAAGATGTAATATTGTGTTTTTTTAATGTAACATATTGCATAGCGATCGATTTCTTCCCCTCAGCACATTCGGTTGTCTGTTTATCTCTTTCTCCGTGTCCTTGAATTTTGAACTAAAGATAGATTTGTGAACTTATCAAAAATAGAAAAACAGTATTGTCTTCGAAAAATTACGAAACGTCTAAAAAACATTCAAGATCTTTCTGTTTACTGGTAACGAAATGTTAGTATTTGATTTTGCAGACGTTCTTGTTCTTTGAAAGTTTGGACTAGTTCAAATAAAAAAACATCGTTTTACCCATGTTCAATATTTGTCTTTTTCGAATTTTTCTGTAAGAGTTTCTAAAAGAAATAGATTAATATTTAATTTAAGATGCAATATTGAGTTTTAATGTAAAATATTGCACAGCCATTGATTTCTTACTACTACATCCTGTTATCTGTTATTTCTTTTTCTCTTGGTTCATCCATTAGAAGACAGATTTGTCATGTTATAAAAAAAATAAAAAAAAACGTAAAACATATTGTTTTTGAAAAATTACGGAACTTCAAAGAAAATTTCAAGCCTTTTCTGTCTACTGATAACAAAACGCTAATGTGAAGAATTGGCATTATCTTCCTCTACATGTCTCGTCATTTTAACGTTTACTAAGTACATAGTTATATTCTTCATTCTCCCACACAACCAGTTATCAGACGATTATTTAAGGTTAAGTTAGCGACCTTGTAGGACAAGAATGAATCCTAAAATGATTGACAAACTCTTAAGGATTCAACGTCCAGCTAACTAGATGTCATGTTTCCAAAATCTCCGTGAAAAACATGGTACCACTTCACTATCTATCCCGCGTATAATCATAGCTTTTCAGAATATATATATGAAACCCAACAAGTTGAAAGGAGTTAATTTCAACGTAAGCAACTCATCGTCTGATAAGGGCAACAGGTTTCATCTGACCGTCATCCAGCGACTGTTACAAAGGGCGCAAAGGCGACGCTTTTTTCCAAAATTTGTCACTCGCCCTTGAGTTACAAGTGTTTCTGAACAGTTATCTTGCGACTGTGCGCAACAAACAAAGACTTTCCTTGTGGACACGGAACATCAGGGCGCTAAACAATTGTGGTCATCTCGAGAATGTTCAGCAGGAGATAAAACGATTGAACATCAATATTCAAAGAATATGCGAAACCTGACAACCTATAAATGGAGACTTCATCAGCGGCAAGAACTAGATTATATATGCAGGAGGCACAAATAACAAAAAGGAGATTGTTTAACACTAGAGAAAGAATTAAAAAGTTCGTTCTGAGAGTTTCCTGGTTTCTGAGAGTCTCGTCTTGGTTAAACTGAAAGGAAAACACTTCAACATATCTATTATAATAGTTTATGAACCAACAAGGCACTGAGGAAGAAATAACATCATTCTACTCCATACTGGACAATGCCAAGGCTCAGTGCAAAATCCATGAAATAAGAATAATAATGGGTGACTTGAAAGCCAAGGTAGGTATAGAGAATGAAAGGGAGACGACGGGAAACATTGTATAGGAAATCCGCAACAAACCAAGAGAAAAATGAATACAATTGTGCACAGAAAACGACCAAGTAATAACTAACAGATGGTTTCAAGTACACCCACGACGTCTATGAAAATGGAGAAGCCCAAAAGTCGAGACGAAAAACCTAATAGACTACATAACAAAATAGAAGTCAGAAATGTAGTGGTTCAATACAAACTATATCTAGATTCCGACTGTGGAAACGACCACGTCCCAGTAATCTGCAAACTAAGGGTTAAAATTCGGAGAATGAAGAAGCCTAGTGTAGCACCAAAACTGCAATACAACACACTCGTGAATGACCTCAACCGGCATAGAGAATACACTATCAGCATGGAAAATAATTAAAAATAACAAATTAGAAATGAACTCATTAAATGGGACTCATTAAAAATAGATAGTGATAGTGACCTTAGCAAACAGCATTGACCCGAAAGAAATCGGACGCAGAAGAAAAAAGAGTGGATGACTGCAGAGATTCTCGACATGATGCAAAGAAGACAAAAAGATGCCAGGATATGGATTGAAATATACGAAACTACTCATTAAAAAGAGAGCAAACGCAAAGAGACTAAAAAGCAATAGCTCAACAAAAAATGTGCAAAAGTAGAGATATTGAGCAAGAAGACACAAGCAGACATGCATAAAGAAATTAAAGAACTGACAGGACGATAAACCTACTCCTCAGCAGGAAATATAAAATCCATGAATAGAAAAATCATATTAGACAAAAAGGAAATATTCAAGCGATAGAAAGAATATATAGAATAACGTTTCCACGACGACATAGAACAACAGATAAAACACAAAGGTGAGGAAAGAACGGAAAAGTTAAAGTCCGAATTTGAAGGTGGAATGGCCAAACTGATTAGAAAGAAAATGCTGTACCAGGCAGCACTGTAACAGAGATACAGATAGACCTGGACTAATTCGCCATAAAAAATTACAGAAATATTAAATTAAATTTATAATAGAAAACCTAAAAAAGGCAATTTTCAGAGCACTGCATAAAAAGACAGGTTCGAACTCCACCGAACAATCAGTTAACTGAGCCACTTTACAATACAGATCATCCGAATCCTGATGAATTGAGCGAGAAGCAAAATCAGGCCGGAGATAGGACAGGAACAATGCGGGTTCGTTCAAGACCCTGGAACATGGAACAGCATATTTATGATTAGGATGATCTCTGAAAGTGCAATATAAATGAAAACAGAATTGTAAATATGTTTCATCGATTATGCAAAAACGTTCGATAAAATAAGTAACAAAGAATTGACGGAGATTATCAGCAGCCTCGACATATTTGTGAAAGTCATATGAGTAATCAAGAATCTCTACTGGCAGAAAAATGTCTGCACACGGATACGTAAAAACTTCAGCAGATATACAAAGTTAGAAAAGAGAGTAAGTTAAGGATGTGTCATTTCAATGGATCTATTCAACTTGTAATGCGAGACTATTATGAGAACCCTAGATGTTACGTCAGGATTTGTCATCGGAGATAACAACTGAACAATGTAAGGTACGAAGCTGATACAGTGATAATAGCAGATACGGAAATGAAACAACAAGACCTCCTACAGAATGTAGCTGGAGAGAGTGATAAAAAATGAAATGGAAGAAAACTGAATGCATGGTCATCAGCAAAAAGAGCAGGTGAAAATCAAACAAATTATATATCTGGGAAGTGTTCTAACAGAAGACGGAAAGTGTTAAACAGAAACCCGAAGGCGAATTGGCATGACAAACCACGCGTACCAGACACTGGGTAGAGTACTAAAAGACAGGAAAATTAGAAGAGAGGTCTGGATTGCTATGTGATGTCAAATTTGCAATATACCAATTAAGCTGTATAATAACATCAAAGATGAAAGAAAAACTTAAAGCAGCTGAAACGTTGTTCTTCAGAAGAATGCTTCGGATAACATGGTTAGACAATGTGAGCAAATATGTGATTTTGGAAAGAATGGAAGCAAAAACAAAATTCATAGTGAGCATTAGGAAGAGACAGCTGATGTTCCTGAGTGATGCAAGGAGGAAAGAGGGCTTGGAGAACCGGTTACTAACACATCAGATCGAATGAAAAAGCGAGAAGGGAGAGTAATGGATAAAATATTTGGATGACCTGAACAGGTGGATGAGAGAACAGGTTTTCCTGGTGTAATAGGAGAATGCGTGCTAGGAGCCACCACGGATAGGTAGAATTTGAAATTTCAAGGCATATATGATAAGAAGATTCTTGAAAAGCATATATCAAGTTATTATTCTAAATTATACGGCAACTCTATATAAAAGAATATCATAATAAAGAATGAATGCATTTGCCCTTAACACTGTAAGTGTTCTTTATACACACACGCTTAACCATGTATCGTTGGACGCTGTAATCGAACCCCGGAATAGATTTTTGGAGAATATATTTGTTTGTATATATATGTTTTACTTTTTCTTAGGAAGTGCTAAAAAATAGAGGAAGACAGAAATAAGCGCCTGTGTAGCCAGGAAATAGAAGAATACACACAGCATTAACGAAAATGACATCGACAGATAAGATTACAATTTAACAAAGACCATCTGACACTACGACGGGAGAGAATTTATTCCTTTTTGCTCTTTGTTCTCTCCCTTTTTTTTCTCTCGGAGAAAGAAATATTTGATCGAGCGAAAATGGAATTTATCGATCGATTCTGGAAAAAGACTGCCCACGTAAGGCTGGAATTGTAATTAACGATGACAGGTGAATTCGTAAAGTCAACAGAATTTCCTCTCTACACTTCCACAATGGTAAAACCCGTGAACGGGTGATTTAAGCCAGATACGTGAAGTTGACGTTAGATTTTCATGAACAAATATTCCGATCACTTACCACCCCATATACAAGTAAAACGATTTCAACAAAAAGACCAACAAAAAACAGACACGTTCAGAACAGAGAATATTTTGGACCGATAGAGAGAACCGTTCAGAACGCGTGGAGTTCACACCACGCTAGAGACACGCACACTGCTTCTAAGCAGAACCCAAGAAGAGAAGCGCATAAAATCCGCATTGCATCGAACGACAAATTAGCAAAAAGTAAAATGTGGATACTGAAATGATTTGAATTGTATTGCTTTTAATTCTTATTTTATTCTCTTTTATTGATGTACAAAAAGATAAAATTTAATAATTAGTCCACATTGATTGATCTTCTTGTCTTTTTATTATTTATCCCTGACTGTTCCTGTTATTTCTGTATTATGCATCCTGATGCGTATTGATTTTCTGTTGTCCTTCTCAAGCTCGGCAGCGAGGGTCGCATTGTCACCTACATCAGATTTTTGATCGAGGCGAGAGTAAACTGTGGTATCATCGGCGTACATGCCTACTTGTGATCTTATGGTATCGGGGAGATCATTGATATTGGTTAGAAAGAGCGTAGGACCTAGGATAGAGCCTAGGGGTATACCCGCGTTTGTAAGGTATTTCTGGGAGGCATATCCGTTTAATACCACCTTCAGTGTGCGCTTAGAGAGGAATGACCGGATTAAGTCCAACAAAAGTCCAGTTATGCCATAGCTTTGCATTTTCCGTAGAAGGCCGTCATGCCATACTCTGTCGAATGCTTTAGAGATATCCAAGATGACGGATCGGGCTTCACCATTCTTGTCGAGAACCTGGTATATATACTTGGTATGGTCGTTAGCATGTCAGCAGTGGAGCTGGTGAAGCGGAAGCCGTACTGTTTGTCCGAGTGGAGACCTTGGGCTGTGAGATGCTGAACGGCCTCGGCATTGATAATGGCTTCGAACACTTTGCCGAAGATCGGACGAAAACTGATGGGGCGGTAATTTGCGGGGTCCGAATGTTCACCAGTGTTTTTGAATATTGGAATCACAGAAGAAGACTTCCAACAGGCAGGAAAGCAGGAGGAAGATAGGCAGAGCTTAGAAGGTATAGAGGAGAGTTCAGGGGCACAATTCTTCAAAACTATGACTGGGATTCCATCCCCACCACTTGATTTGTGAGGGTCTAGTTTTGATATTATGCTAGTAATCAGCGAGGGCGTGATGTGGACGTCATTCAAATGGGCCTCAGTTCTAGATGGGCAATCGGGTGTATGGATTCCAGACGAATCCAGAGTAGAATTGGTCGTGAATATATGGGCAAAGCATTCAGCCGTGTCCGCTGAGGAGGTGAGGACCTCAAACTCGTTTATTGAGGACTTACTCTTGCTAAGCACGCGTTTTCAGAGGCGCCAGTAATCTTTGTTACCGAACTTGGAGGATGCTATGCTATGCGCTGCTTCATCCTGTCAGCAAACAGCCTTTTAGCTTCGTTAAGTATCTTTTTACACTTATTACGAGCTGAGGCGAAAAGGCGCCTGTTTTTGTCCGACATGTGGCTATGATAAAGCTATCTTTATGTATAGACATATTTCTATAAAAGTCTATATTTATGCGTTCATAGTGTATTGGCACCTGTTTGGATGTTGACTATTTACCAATATCTGGGACCCTAACAAGGGCTGCCAAAGTGTCAGGGTGGACCTGGGAACAACGGCAAATAAACTAAGGCCTTGGAGCCGTCATACCTAGTACCAATAAAAAAAGATCGTTAAAGCAAAAACTGATAAAACCTGTAACATACGCTATGGAAAAGCAGCTGCGGAACAACTGCGCTTGTCTTATGTATAGGTACGCGCATAAAACAAAAAAAGAAAAAAAATGGTATTAATACATGCAATCAGAAATACCAGTTCAAAATTCAGTTGAATTCATTGCATGGGCTTATATAATAATGCCCTTGTGAAAGTTATTATTGCATCAATTCTC
The DNA here is from genome assembly GCA_037127315.1 of Ascarosepion bandense. Taxonomy (NCBI): domain Eukaryota; kingdom Metazoa; phylum Mollusca; class Cephalopoda; order Sepiida; family Sepiidae; genus Ascarosepion; species Ascarosepion bandense. The sequence goes on from JBBBDQ010000821.1 coordinate 1,615,691, forward strand.
CCTCCAGGTATTTGTTATATATCAGGACATATTGGGTTCTATATCTCTCGTTGGCAACCAGTCTACCGCAGAAAGCAATGATAATCTACTGCGCAAAAGCCTTCTGCTCAGTCAATCATATCTCTTTCTCGACACATTCGCCCAAAGTGGGTATCATATATGTGACTAATTTTTTTATGCTAAAGACTTTACATTTAACAGAAAATATACATTTAATTAGCAAAGAAACGCAATAATTTTATTACAATCTGCACAGTTTCAATACAGCTAAAACAGGTAAAATGCAAAATGTTTAGTCCGAAACATAAGCGAGAAAAAGAATGAAAAGTTTCCGAAATAACCAAAAAGATGGAAGAAAATAAACATTTTACAGTCGATACTGAAACGAGCAAAGTGCTTGGTTATTACGAATCACTGACAAGTTATTTGGTATTAAGCTCAGGTTCTCATTAGTATCTTCTCTATATTTTTTATGTATTTTGAATTCAACAAAAAGACATGAAAGTGCAGTGAATTAAATGCATTTGATAATATTTTCGGCATTATAACATTGTCAGTCAGTCAGTTAAGTGCCATACGTGATACGCGCTTAGGCGATCATGTCTCGAAAGAGACATGATTGACTGGGCAGAAGGTTATCCCGCAGTTGGTTGCCATAGCTTTCTGCGGTAGACTGGTTGCCGACCAAGGCTATAGAACCCAATCTGTCCTACTATTTAACCCATAACTGGAAGGAAGAGACGAAGTAATAGCTTTCCCAAGGGTATTTGTGCGTAAGTGAATACAATGGATTCAACTGGAATTCGAACTCGGCCCCCTGGTTTCTCGTTCCGAGCCGATATAACATTGTACATGTCGAAAATGGGTACGAAGAAAAATTCTTATCACTGATAGATGGTGAATTTCTTTCTGCGTTCTATGATTTAACTATACATTCATGTACAAGCCTCATCACGACCCACTACGATGAAAGGCCTGAAAAATATTAGAATCTATTTCTCTGACAGGGCCTAATTATCTTAACAATATCATGCCATCAAAATAATTTTAAAGAGTCAATGTATAATTGTGTTACTGATTTAGTCATTTTTATATTCTTTAACATCACCATCGGCAGAATGATGGGTTCCTAATTGTAGTTGAAATGTTACTCGAGAAGTTAATTGAGATTTTGTCTCTTTTGTTTCCCTTTCTCATTTCAAATATCTATGTTCTATAATATTCCCCTTTCCTTGTTCGTACTTTTGTATTGAATTTGATCATCAATGCTATACAATGGGTCCGACGTACATGGATAAGCCTTTTGATGAAATTTTAAAATCCTTTAATTTCCTCATCTGAGATGTTTCGAAAATGCATTGAAAAATAATATATTTGGATTCCATTAGCGATAATGTAATCGGTATTATGAGCCATTATAAAATAATATTATATATATTAGATTATTTAATATAACATACCTAAAATGAACACATACACACATACACACACACACATACACACACACGCATATATATATATATATATATATATATATATATATATATATAGAAGAGAGAGGAAAAGTGATAGATACATTGTTAGGTAGGTATACATATGAGTGTGTGAGTGTGAGTGTCCGTGTGTGTTTATTGAAATATGCTACAAATATGGAATATAATATAGCTCCATTCTTATTAATGCATTTTCAATCATTTGACATACATTAAGAGGGAATACTCAATAACAATATGTAAGAGATGATGGTTTATAGAGTTAATGTATATTTAATTCCATGTGTCAATTTTCCTGGGAAAAGTTTCCAGAAATATAATAAATTCATATATGCATATTAGATTTACTCATAAAATGTTTGATAACTTAGATGCATTTACTGTAAATCTACAGATTGTAGATGCAATCCAAAAACGAATCGGCATTGTTATTTCTCTTGACCTGGAGTTTCGGTATCACTGACTTTACCTTTTACTATAACATTGCCTCTTTACCATTTCTATGAATATTTTCATGATAAATGTTCGTATGAACTCTTCGCTATGATGCTTTGATTTATGTATTTAAGCGCTATACTAGAAGATATCTTGGGTTGTATTGGATATCTGCTCGCAACGATAAAACACAGAGCTGAGTTCGAATTCTATTTGAATTCATTGTATTCACTAGGATGTGCGTTGTGATGCAGTGTATATCGACACGGAACGAAGAATCTGGGAGCAGAGTTCGAATTCCAGCTGAATTCCTTGCATTCACTTACGCACAAATACCCTTGGAAAAGGTATTACTCCGTCTCTTCCCTCCAGTTATGGGTTAAATAACAGTACAGATTGGGTTCTATAGCCTTGGCTGGCAACCAGTCTAACGCAGAAAGCAATTGCAACCTAACCATGATGATCTTTTACCCAGTCAGTCATTTCTCTTTCTAGACATGATCGCCCAAGCGTGTATTACGTATGGCACTCATCTGACTGATTCACTTACGAGTAAATACCATTGGGAAAGATATGAACTCATCTCTTTTCCATCGAGCTATGGATCAAATAGCAGAGCTGATAGGGTTATATCGCTGACAACTAGTTTATGGCAGAATATAACGGCAACGTACTAAAGGAAAACATTCTGCCCGCTCAGTCATGTATATTTCAGTCATTATCGCCCAAGCGAGTATCACGTATGCCACTATAATTTTCCATAAATTCAAAATTGGTAACAAATAATTTCTATGCAAAATAACATCTCTCGCTTGTCTCGATAGTGGTACTCTCATTCGGCCTCATGATTTCAAGGCAACTTCAATTCTCAAAGGATTTAAATGTAATGTCCATAGTTATCTGCTGTCTTCTTCTTCTTCTTTAATTTTCTATTGTTTATATTCCTTATTTATGTAATTTCTTTTTTTTTATTCTTTCACAGGCAGGAGCCATTTGTGTGATATTGAATTTACGACGATATGTTTAAAACATAATTTAAAGGTTGTTTTAGAAGCCTAGTTTTGAAATGGCACAAAAATAATCAATGTTTTCAAAATTTTAATTAGTACCATACGCGTTACTATTGAAAAATCAAATGAAGTTTCACAAACTAAAGAGAAGTTGATATTTTTTCTAGTTGTAACAGAATATTGGTAACAATGTAGAGAAGTCGCTTTCCTGTCATAGTCAGGCAACCGATGTCATATTCGTCTTCATGCACCTGCAATAATACACAAATCACTCATTTTCGGGACATTATTAACTGATCAAACAGTGTAAACATAGATAGATTGAAAGTGCTCTTTAATAAGCCCAGGTGTGCAAAGATTCATTTAAGAATCGTTCACCATATGGAGAAACGAGTCTCTTTATATAAAAATATTTTAATACAGATTATTTTCGAACAGTAGGTCAGAAACCTTTTAAGACGTTTCTGGAAAAATGGCATTCAATATGATTTTTATACTTCATTTTAATTTGTATTAGCCACTAAAAGTATTGAATAGATGTGCAATTATTATATGTATAACAGAAATTAATAAATATAGTTTTTGAGGATTTCTGCAAAACATAACGATTAAACATAGACATGTAAATATTAAGATTGCAGTAATAAAGGACACTTCGAAAGTCTGTTCCAGAAAGCAACAGCATTTGGAAAGTTGTCATAGTTGAACTTATTTTTTACTAATAAAATAAAAAGGGGTTGCGAGATACCATCATTGAATGTGTGTGATGGCCGATTCACACTGCTAAGAGCAGTTCGAGTTTAACCAAAGAACTTTCTATTTCAAAACAACTGCCATATAAATAACAACAGATTAAGAAGAGTGGCTAGACTGTGAAAAATCTTTAAACCTAACAAGGCTTTCGTAGACGTAAGTGAGCCCTATCAAACCTGGATACCTTAGTATCAGATATGGTGGCAACAATCTATTTCCAGTTTGTACAGGGAGAGTAAATAAGTTAAAAATCAGATAAATTTTATAATCTGTTATACTGTGCGTAATTATTGTTAGTTTTTTTACTTAATTCCATTGTTAGTTTGTTCTTGTAGGAGGATTACCTGGTAATGATCTGAATCAAGGTAGTTGTAAGAGTAACGCAAACTGTTACGTGCCCAATGCATACGAAAACGAATCTAAGCACGTGCAAGCATGTATATGCTTCACTTGGTTCAAAAACTCCTTTCCAACATGTTTTATTAATGAAAAATATCACATTGCTATCAAACTCAGCTTTTAGAAGAGTGAAAACCTTCAAAAGCATAAACTCCGGGAAGAAATCAGAAAAAATGTAAACTTGGTGATAGCCAGAGTGAAAAAGAACGTTGCCCTTCAAATTCATATGCTAAGTGCTTTGTTTCGTTAGCTTCATCCCTCATGCAAAAGAAAAGCCATTAACTTTGCCTGAAGCACTAACGCCATGACGCTTATAATCTTTTCAAGGACTTTCTGGTTTCTTTTGAAACAACAGATTTAATGATGAGGATGTTAATGTTAGGTTTGTTAATTTATGTTTTTTTTTATTTTCAAAATGAGATAAAAGAGATTTGAGAAGCATTCCTTTCAACATTCTTAGGTTTAATCATTTCGTAACATTTATGTAAATATTGGGGAAGAAATATTTTCAACTAAACTTCAAACACACATAAAAAGAGAGTTGTTTTCTTCATAAATACGTATTTAGAAAAAGATACATAAATTTTATCAACACGGGTGTATAAATATACATTATATAAATCAGGCAATGAACTAATAGGAATAAAAAACGATAAAAAAATTTCATTCGTCGTGTTTTCTCCTCTGATTGACGTTATCACGTCAAATATATTTTATTTTGCAACATTTATCTATAAACAAAAATAAAAAATAAGGTTTTTTTAAGTTCAAATTTAAGAGCGCTCCTTAATATTATTTTTTTTAAAGAATTAATTATTCCTCGAAAAAAAATTAAAAAATACTATACTGTTCACATTTTATTTTATTCATTAAAAACAAATAGTAATTTACTTAGTTAAATAATACGTTCTTGAATAAAATAATGTCATAGATCCATTGCATTTATATTTGACGACTTCGAGCAGAATTCTTTTAATGATTTATGAATAAGTTCTAAATATCTAATTTAAATCTAAACATTATATGATTTTTGTAATATTTTGGAAATCATTATGTTTTTAAGCATCAAAAGACAATAAATCTCGCTTAACGATTCATGTTCATGTGTTGATTCCAGAAAATTATACTTCAATAAAGTTTTTGAGTAAAAAAAGAAAACTTCATAGACAAATCTCTTGTATTTTCTTCAAATGTTTTGACAATAACTCTTTATTCATATTTGTTTGTGTTTTTCTTGAGAAATCAGAGAGCCGAGATTGAATTATATTCATGTTCGTTTCATTCAGTCAGTAAAGTGTCATACATGATACAGGCTTGAGTGATCATGTCTCGAAAAAGACCTGACTGACTGCGCCAAAAATTTTCCCACAGTAGGTTGCTATTGCTTTTTACGGTACACTGGTTGCCAATCAAGTCTATAGAACCCAATCTGTCATATTATTTAACACATATCTGGTAGGAAGAGTCGGATTAATCCCTTTCCCAAGGGTATCTGTGCGTCTGTGAATGTTAGGATTTCAACTGAAATTCGAATTCCGTGTCCATATCAATTGCATCACAATGTACATTCACGTGGGCAAATATAACATTTACAAAGGTAATATAATGGTATACAATATAAACCTTCTATCACTAGCTATGGGTTGAATAGAAGGTCAGAATTATTTCTATACATTTGATTGGCAATCAATCTACCGCAGAATGAAATGGCAAAGTACTGCTGGAAAATATTCTACCTAGTCAGTCATATCTCGAACGAGACATGATCTTTCAAGCTAGTATCACGTATTGCAATTATATAAGTGATTTTATTTTTTTAATCATCTATCATCTGTATTAGAGAATATTTGGATGTAGATGCATTAAACCAGTGTAAAGTTGTTTTATAAATGAGTAATATATCTATTATATATAGTGTATATATATAGAATATATATATATATAGAATAGGGTTATATAGTGTATATATATAGAATATAGTGTAGAACGTTTGATTATTTTTACATTGTAGAATAGTTTTCATGCACCACAGGTAACGTTTATCTTTTCTTAAACTTAACGGGGATTTTTAGGAAAGCTTATTTCACAGAATTAGAAGGAATAAAACTTAGCTATGCTAAGGACCCAGACATAAAGTGGAGTATAATTAAAACAGCCAAAACGTCCACTGGGGGGCCAAGTATGATCATGTGTCAGAATAAAAAGTTAGCTACTATTTTATTTCCAAACAGTGATTAATTATTAAACTAAAGAACAGAAATTATGTCCAAGTGTAACCATTCCAACAAATTCTTATTAGGATCTTACAATCATAGATGAAAACTCTGTATCCTCTCTTAATTTTGAAAACTGCACGTTCATATAAAATATATATTAGACATGTGAAAACCTTCAAAAGCTAAGTGAGAAAGCAGTGAGATATATATATATATATATATATATATATATATATAGAGAGAGAGAGAGAGAGAGAGTGAGAGAAAGAGAGAGAAAGAGAGAAAGAGAAATAAAGAGATGGAGAGAGAAAGCGTGAGTGGGGGCGAGAAAATGAGAATGAGAATCATTATTAATGAGCTAAAATCCGAGCGAAGTATATCTTTATTTTGATCGCCTCGATTCCACACTCGTTCTGTTTTATATTACTGTCCTGCAAAGAACATTCTTATGCAGAAAATCATACGTAATATATATTTGCATTAAAAAATAACTTGGGGACCAGTGGCTGGCAGCTACTCTTTATTCTGAGCTTGCCTCCTAGGTCGTTGTGAAATGTCTGGCTTGTATCATTTAATTACCCTGGAACAAAAGTAATATGGTTTCTTCATCTCCGAGCAGAAACTTAATATACTCCAGTCCTGATGTGATGTCATACTCTGAATAACACTCTTTCGCTCAAAATCTACTGGATATTAACAGCTCTATCGAGACCTGAAATAAAGCTCTTTTATTAATGGCATCGCTAAAACATGTGGGATGATTTTCAAATTTTCTTTCGCACATGAAATTAATTTCTACTGCTATTCTCTATCTTTCCTTAAGTCAGAATGTATTTTTCTTGGCATATCTGCTTCTTAACTTCTTGCAGATCAAATGCAATTATCAAGACTTGTGTGTGGTATGTTATTTTCTGCGTTGAAATCTGTATAACTTAGAAAACATACTGATAATTATTATTACTAATATCCCAACTAGTCAATTTTTCTGTATTTACAAGCTCAAACATTCAGAGCAAGACTCGCTATGTTATATTCACGGAGCTAAACTATTCCTGTTCACGGTGGCAAGATTTAGTCCCAATCGGAAAAATTTCTGATCAGAGCTGCTACATTGTGAAACAGCTACCTCAGAGAATATTTCCAACACCACTATATTCTTAAACATCTTAGTCTTCAAATAATAATTAACATATATATCCTCATAATATGAAACTGAAAGATCCTTAAAGTTCTTCAAACAGTCTCTGTCAATAACACAGACTTGGGACATCACACAGGAGTGACGTCAAAAGAAAATAATTTCAACCTGGTAAAGGGGGCACAATACTTTGGAGTTGATACCTCACCCGAGTAGGAGCGACAAAGACAACTGGCATCTCTTACCCGTTACCATGCGACAGTTTGTATCAAACACAAAATTATGCTCGCAACCTAGAATGTCAGAAAACTGAAATACTATGGAAAGCTGCAGAAATTCAAGCAAACGATAATCTGATTGAATATCAATATTCTGGGAGTGTGTGAAAAGTAATGGCAAAACAACGGAGGTTTCGTCAATGGCAATCACAGTATAATATATCCAAGTAGCAAACATATTTAAAAAAAAATGTCGGCTTGATAGAGAAGCAGAAGAACACCCAACATTTATAACCTCTTCGGTTTTTATTATGAGAATTAAAGTAAAAACATGACAGAAGGAAACATCGTTTAACCGACCTAATGAGCTTATCTAAAGTTAGAACGATGTGAGAAGGACAACTCTCAGCCTAAATTGCAGTAAATTAGAATCATCATGCGAAACATGAATCCTAATGTTACTAAGGAGAGGTAAAGGATAAAAGTTGGCAACGTTGGATTAGAAAACCGTAATGAACGAAGTAATTATTTGGTCTAAAAATGCACAGCGATTGACCAGGAATTGAACAAAGCATGGTTACAAGAACACACATAAAACTATTGACATGTAGAAGTCCAGTATGTGACACAACGAATTTGATTACATAACAATATACAAGAGATCTAGTAATAAGTGTTGATTTTAAAACCTTTTAAGTGCAGACAGTGAAACGACCAAATTCCGGTTAATTGCAAATTAAGGTTGAAAATACGGAGAATGGAAAATCCTAATACAACACCCAGACCGTAATTCAACACACTGGTAAATGACGTAGACATGCGTGAAAAGTTCAAAACTGGGGTAGAAAAATACACTATGGACATATTGGAAACAGAAATTTGACATGGGACATTTTAAAAGAAGCATTACGGACATCGGTCAATGACACTGTCTGGAATGAAAACTAGACGTAGTAAGAAAAAAGTGTGAATCCCAGATGTGATTCTGCACATGACGAAAATGAGATATAATTAGTGCCAAGACATGGAACGGAATACAAGAAATCATACAAAGAAATACTGAGCAAATGCAATCACATCAATATATGAATGGCTCAACGACAAATTTGGAGAAATAGAGGGACTTAGCCCAACCAATAAAGGATACATGCATAAAACCCTAAGGGAACTAACAGGACAAATATATGCGCCTCTGTCAGATGCAAAAATATTCAAGGATGGAAAATTCACATAAAAAGGAGGAAATACTTCAGTGCTGGGTAGATTATTTAAGAGATCTCTTCCGCGACAAGCGGGAACAATCAAAAATACACATAATCACCGAGGGACCAGAAATAGTAAAATATGAAGTAGAAGCTGCACTGGCCAAGCTGAATAGAAAGAAAACAGCTGGGTTACACGACATTGCAATAGAGATGTTAACAGCCTTAGAATATTATGGTGTAACCAAAAATTATATATGATATGTACAACATTCGCGAAATCCCAGAAGACGTAAGCAGATCGATTTTTGCAACACTACCTAAGAAGCCAGGTGCAAATGAATGTGAACTCCACTGAATGATAAGCTTAATGAGTCACTTATTAAAACTCATCATCCGAATTCTGATAAACAGAATGAAAATAGGGCAAGAACAGCGTTGTTATCTTACGGACACTCGAATTTTTAACGCGATAATAACGGTTTGAGAAAATGTAAAAAATAAGTATATTTAACAATAAGAAACATATTTGATATTTCTAAGACATTTACTAAGTAAAGTAGGGAATATGATACTCACAATACAAGATTGAAGGTAGCAGAGACATAAAAATGCAATGCAGAATATTCTTAGTTATCAGAAAGGGCAATAGAAATACATAAGGACGTGCACCTGCGTTTCATCGACTGCAATGGTATTCGACAATTTGCACAACAAATACCTGACAGAGACCCTGGCATTCTTGACAGATCCGGGAATGACCATTGATTAATCAAGAATCTTTACTCATAGCAAATTATCTGCGTGCGTACACGAATTTGTTTAGCAGATGCACAATAATAGAAATAAGTGTAAGACAAGGATGTGTATTTTGACCAGATCTATTCAACAAACACAACGAGACCATTCTGGTAGTTCTTAAAGAGAAGTAGTATAAATAGCACTAAGGAAGATGTGGTGGGCTATGTTCGTCTACGTACTGAAGATCTACAACACAGAGAAGAAGATAAAAACAGTGTTGATAGTAGACACAGAAAGAAAACTACAAACATTCGTACTGAATTTCATGAAGAAAACTTATACAAAAAGATCAAATATTAACTGCAGGAAGACAGAATCCGTGTTTTTTACAGGTCGTAGATATTACAATCAAACAAGTGCGTAAATTTAAGTAATGGGATGTATTTTAACACAGAATAATCGAACTTTTGAAATTTTCTGCACAAGCCAGATGTTGAGTTCTCGACGTTCCAAAGCAAACTCCGTAATTAGGTTTTATTTGCATTGGGTGAACGCATACAACCGGTTTATGTAAAAAGAAATGAATAAAATATTATGACCAATCACTGCCACACCTGGTAAAAAATGAAAACCTCAATTTCGAGCAGAGAGGCAGCTACATATTCTCAAATTTTGTCGCAACTGAAAGACCTTGATATTAGCACCGCTACGATAAGAGAGATAGATAACGAGAGAGAGAGAGAGAGAGAGAGAGAGAGAGAGAAAGAGAGAGAGAGAGAGAGAGAGAGATTGGGATAGATGCGACACAGACTAGCATTTGATGTCAACACCGACGCGCTGAGAGAGAAATACCACCGATGAAGACATTCATCAACCATATCCATTTCAATTCTAATTTCCCTATTCTCTTTTCATGTTGCCTTAGCAAAAGAATGTTCGAAGTTCATAGTTTTGTATATATGTAAATAAATTAGATATTTGACTCTTGAATTTCGGTTTGCCGAGAACGAGAAATACTTAATTTGCAGATCAGAAATAACAACGAGGTTGCTTTTCTTCCAAGTTCTCCATTTTCACCACAGCAACAAGACTAAAGTTCGGTACAGAAATCCGAAGGTGGATTGGCATATCTAAAGAATCCATTCACACAGCACAGCAGAGTACTAAAAAAAAAAATCAATAGCAACTAAGGAAAGAATAGTAGGTTATTTCGTGCTTTCTTTTATTTTGTATTTCACTGAGTGTTGAGAAATCATTTTACAGACGAAGAATGACTAAAAACATGAGAAATCTACTTTGTCAGAAGGATGCTGTGTGTACAATAGACATAACATGTGAGCATCGAAGAAGGGTTTGAGAAAATGTAAAAACAAGTAATTACATTTAACAATAGGAAACAGTTGATATTTCTAAGACATTTACAAAGTAAAGAGCACCCAGAGAATATGATACTCACAAGACAAGATTGAAGGTAACAGAGACAGAAAAAAGCAATTCCTAATATTTTTAGTACTTTTGATGGACAAAATTTAGCTGAAACAACAGAAATGCAAAGTGTAATAAAAGCTAAAAATGGCAGGTATTTTTCGAGAGCCATAGTCCTGAAGGAATTTGACATATAAAGCAGAAGAATACCCTTCCTTCATTATCTCTTCGGTTTTATTATGAGAATTAAAATAAAAAAATATGACAGAAGGAAACATCGTTTAATCGACCTAATGAGCTTATCTAAAGTTAGGACGATGTGAGAAGGACAAGAACATGTCATACAGTGTTCAGAATTTCAGAAGATTAACCGAATAAAGACAAAATATCTTAGGCGATGCGAAGAACTACATTAAGGCAAAAGCATGAATTTTAGTTAAAACAAAAATTACATAAATTTAAAATGTTTTTATGGATGATAAATTTTAGAAAAATTCATAAATATTCATATCATTGATTAAAAAATTCGGTAATCTATGAACTCGTTGTTACTAAGAGTCATGATCAACCACATTGTGATTATACTTAAGAGATGAATATTACATTAAATCATATAATACGTAACCAAATAGTTAGAACGTTTGCTGCTTGTCCAGGAGGTTTTACATCGCACCAAGTTCGATTTCTCAGAGAGGAGATTTCTTGATGTTATCAGTCAGGAAAAAGCAATCCCAGCATACGGCACCTTTGGAAAGTAACTGAAAACCATACCAGGGTTATGGTCTTTTAAGTAAAATGGGGTAGACTGGAAAATTTAGAAGTCGTCGCTGGTTGTGCTAGCACGAAATGATAAGTCATTGTGACCGAGTGTTTGATCGCCCTGATATTGTTCAGATTGTTGCTCATGCTAAATAATGCGCCCGCTCAGCATAGCTGCATAGAAAAAATATGTTGGATCTGTGGCTGTTGCATATACACAGAATTGCCTGAGAAAATGTTTGCAAAATGGAATAAGCTAGCCCCCTGATTAAGGAGGTATACTGAGTTACGAGTGGGCTGCCGTATAATTTGATTAATCTTTATACAGGAAATGTTAGAAAAAAGTAAATCTCGTGTTAGTATATATATAATAACAAAAGATTTACTTTTCATATATATAAAATCGTTATCCACATAAAGCTCTCTTTCACAGATCATCGGTGTAGCTAAACATCCACTCACTTCTAGCCGTGATTGAAACTCGACCGATTTGGTATCAGTCGGTGACACTAACCATTAAGCCATAGACGCTTGTAATCAGTCAAGGGGACATTTTGAGTGTTATAAGCGGTGTATACACAAGCCACTAACGAAAGAACCCAATTAATTACTAAGGAGTAATGCATAAATTGCAAAGGAGATATCAGTTTTTATTTAAATTTTCCTCTCTAGAGAGCTCAATCGTAATATGGGAATAATGGACTCATTATATATATATATGTATGTATGTATGTATGTATGTATGTATCATCAGCAACAAATTTTTATTACAAAAAGCCAAATTAAAAAATGAACAAAGATATTTTACCGGCGGAAGTCAAAAAAATATTCATCACGGAAAATTAAAGGAGTGGGATTAATAAGAAAGCAGACAGTAATCTATGTCTATTTTTATTTTTAGATTTTTTGAAAACCCCTACTCCTTAACTGAGTCTAGAGTTGAGTGTTGAAATTTAGTCTTGGCTGGCTGAAACAAATAGTAGGAAGAAGAAAAGGAAAGAAATATAGGGAGAAATAAATAGTGGGCAAGGGGTGGTTGACAGGGAAGTAATCTAATCTAAGAAAAGAAAAGAAAAGAAAAGATAAATTCATCTCCATAGAAACTGTTAACAATCGTGTTGAGATATAAATCATAGCGGTTTTTGTAGTACTAAATTTGATAAAAGTTATAGAAAAAAATTTGGGTCATAACTTGACATACAATTTAAATTTAAATATAAAAGTAGATTTAAATGAAAATAATTAATAAAATATCAAAAAAATTAATATAATATAAAATAAAATAAAACATAAAATATAATATAAAAAATTAGTATAAGGAATATATCAATTCAACAAATGCACACACACACACACACACACACACACACACACACACACACACACACAAATATATACACAAAAAATACACTCCGCACATGCACACACACACACCCCCACATCCCACCACACTCGTACATAATCCTATACACTTGCACGCATACACTTACATACGCAGATACACATTCCTCAACATAAATTACTTAAAAAGCTAAAGGATAATCGCAACTATCAGTTAAGTTCATTTCTAATTATATTAGAAAATTTGAAGAAACTAATTAAAAGGTGGTTTGGTACGATAGGAACGGAAATTCTATTATATTCTATTTAATTTAATGTAAGGGCCCTGGTAAAAACAATTTCTCAAAAAAAATATGTCAAAGTATATAAAGGTGTAGGGAAAAATATATATAAAGGTACAGGAAAAAATATAAAGGTGCAGCAAAAAAATTGTCTTACCTGTTAAATGTTAATACTAAGATAGGAAAAATGGAGGAGAAGGAATCTATAAGACTGGCATCAGTCATTGTTAGTGGGGTCCAAATTTACTAGTAAAAATTAAATTAATAAATCAATTAAAAAATTAAAATTAATTTATGTTACGAGACGAAAGTTAAAATTTAATTCTAATTTAATTAATAAGTGTTCACAAATTTTGCCATATGGCGGCATTTACTAATGAATTTTTTTCTTAAATTCAAGATTAGGTACTGGTTAGGGTATTTTAATATTTGTATTTTTCCCTGAAAACAGAGATTGCATATATCGAAGAATTTCCTTGGGATACGAGCTGAGCCTATCATTTTCCAATTAATTATAGGGTTTAGCCCATCTTTCCTCATTTTCCAAAAACTTTGTGAAAGATTTGTGTGGTATTTTTGATTGTGATTGTAATAACGTTGCTTAAAGACCCCGCACATATACCAATATAGGTCCGATAATTTTCCTGTTGTAGGATGGTGAAATGTGAGCTTCATAGATTACCTGGTTGGATTTACACTTGCCTTCCACCTGGTAGATAGCCACGAAACTACAGATGCATTCATTGGAAATTCCAGACCTAGTGTCGGTATTCTACAAGTACTTTCACGGCTTCTGCTCCTATGAACTTAGCTCAATAGTACCTCCTATATAGGTATTTCCTCGAGTCACCATATTAGCAACTGGGTCCCATCTTTTTACTGTGAAACCAATAAAATGTAAACGCAATCAGCTTCTTTTCTCGCACTTCCCACCTGTGGAATTATCTTCCGCATACTTACTTTCATGACAGTTACAATCTCCAAGAATTTAAATGTAAAGTCAACAGTCATCTTCTTTCTCACTAACTTACATCCTCTCTCTCATGCTTTTGTACATCCACTCCACTCTCATCAGTACTCTCTTCCCTCTCCTACTCTCTTCCTGACACCCCCTGCAACCACTCACTCATCATAACATTCCTCCTTGTCCCCACACTCTCATCAGTAATCTCTTCCCTCTCCTACTCTCTTCCTGACACCTCCTGCAAGCTATCACTCCACAACATTTCTTCTGTGTAACCCACTGTACAACGGTGGCAGTGAAATGCCTTGCTTGGGGCGACACGATTATAAAAAAAAGTACATATAAATCCTTTAGAATCTGCCTATTGTGAGAGTTAATGATGTCGTTTATATTTATGGTACAGGAATAATTAATTTTTAATATTTTTCTATTAATGAATTTCCGTAGAGTATTCTTGTTATTGAAATGTTTATCTATTAACCTCAGAAAATATTTTCCTATATTAATATTGGTTAGTTTGCAGTATGGAGAGTTAAGCCATATCAACTTTGTTTTTCTACAATTATTTTTATTATTTGGTAATAGATGGTTTGGAGCACTAGTTAGTTTTATATACGTTAATTTATTTCATTTATTTTTAAATCCGATTTCTGAACGGCCCTGTTGTACATTTCTTCACTTTTATTGCATGTAATGACGGTCGATGATAAACGATTAATTCTATTATTTACGATATTTTTTATCTGTTTTAAAATAGTTTTTGAGTGATTAGAAGAGATATTAATGTAAGAGAGTAAACTATTTTCTTTGAGATAAGGCTGGTGGGACCCATCATTTAAGTTAAAGGTAATACCTAGCTAGTTTGCAATTTTAAGATGGGAAGAATCTTCAAACTTAAAACCGAGAAAATGTAGGGCTCTAATGATATTTTTATGAATTCTTCTCATATAGGGTCCATTGGAATTGGGGAAAAGCATTAACCCATTTTTTCCGATATGAAGCTATCTGTTTGTGGTCCGAAAATCTACTTAATATGGCTAAAATATAGATTTCTACCTGATCCACAACCTGGGCTGAACCATTGAATATAAATTGCATTGAACCCTCCACCTTGATCAGTTTCAATATTAATGTACTTAATATTAATTAAGATCGTTTTTTGGGGATTTAGCAACCTGTTTTTCCTTTTGGATTATATATTTTTTATATGTTGCAGCAGCAGAACCATATGTATATATATTTTTTCTAAACATATGCTGTTAAATATAAAAGACAATGAATATCTATTATGTTTAATCATGAGCCGTTCTAAGCGTCGTATTTTTGCTTTAATTTCAGTTGAAAATAAAGAAAAAAATTCTCCAAAATTTGGATAATTATTTATTGATTTTCTTCTAAGCTTTCGGCTCACATGAGCCATTTTCAGAGAGGTTGTTTAGATTGAAATATTATAACATCCACCATCACCGACGATTTTATTTTGTGTTGACATAAAACTGCGCTTGGCAATCGCAATAGTTACCAAAAATAATAAAGGCAGTTCTTAAATTTGCGATGCTGTTTTATGACGTTACACCGCGTGATAGCGCAAAATGACAACAAAACCATGTAGTCAAATGCAATGGAATATGTTATTTCCGGTTTTAAAGATTTTATTGAATGTTGGTTGGCCTCTAATATCTGCAGGCTCCTCTTACTGTGTGTATGAGTAAGGATCACAGTATAGTTGACCAAAATCTGTCTGATATTACCTACATGTTTATGTTTTTCAGAGAAATGTTGTTTAATAGTACTCTAATCAGAAAAATGACATGTAAGACTACGGGAGAGCGTGGTTGTAGCAAAACCAATATATGTACAAGGTTTTTTATTAGTATCAGTGATGCAATCTCTGAATGGGCATGTAAATTGGTACACTACATTGTTTTTTGTAGAGAATTTAGTTTAGTGCTTGTTGGATTATTATAGACTATGAGGTCAATTGTCTTAAACTTTTTATAATATAAAATGAGTTTAATTTGATTATTACTTTCCACTGGTTTAACATTTCTACGTCTTATGTTTTTGAGAGTTTGTTCATCTTGTTTATAATCATTATGTATTTGGTTGCAATAGTATAAGTTAATAATGTTATGTTTATTTTGATGTAAACCATTATTATTAATATTATCATTATTGTTAGAGCTATTGTCAATTTTGTTGAGATACATTTTAATTTGTTGATCAATAACGGAGTTAGAAAATCCATTATTGACTAGTGTTTGCTTAATGTTATGTAATTCTTTATAAAATATATTTGGACGAAGATATCATTTGTGTGCGTTGAAGTAAGATTTATATAACAGCTAACTTATATCGTTGGGGTCATTCACTATTATAATTAAGAAGACACGAATTTATGCTAGTTGTTTTCCTATATAGAGAAAATAGTAAATTTATGTGTGCTAGAATCAATGAATACATCAAGGAATGGGATTTTCTTATTTTGAGGATGGAGTGACTTTCAAATTTGTTTTTAAGATATTTAATTTGATCGATATTCTTATGCAAAACAAACATGCCATCTATGTATCTTACATATATAGAAGGTTTATTGTTACCATTAATTATTTTATTTTCTAGATTTGGCATATAATAAATAGAAAAGAGGGGAACTAAAGGACATCCCATCGCAATACCATCTATTTGTGTATAAATATTGCCTAAGGGATCGTGAAAGGGTACTTGTGTGGTGCATGCTAACAATAGTTTTTTTTAATATAGTGGGTTTAATATTGATTGATGGGAGAGTATCATGATTGTATACATCACGGATAATGATGTCAATTGTTTCCTGGACGGGAACATTTGTGCATAATTTTTGTACATCCAAAGATGCAATTATTTGATTCTTAGGTCTTACGGAATGGAGAATCATTAAAAATTCCTCCGTGGAATTAATACTATATTTACCAGGAAGATAGGGAGTAATTAGTTTAAGTGTTTTTGGAAAGGTTATATATTGGTGTGGGTATTTGAGAAATGATAGGTCGGAGGGGATCTTTTTTATGGATTTTTACATTTCCATTAAGATAGCCGGGCTGATAGTCACCTATAATTTTTTGAAGTTTATAGGATCCTATTTCAGTATTGTTTGCAGTAATAAGTTTATTAATATTTTTTTTAAGTTGGGATGTGTTATTACTAGTTAATTTTTAAAATTTATTGTGATCGTCCAAAATGGCCTGTAATTTGGAGTGATATTCCTGTCTGTTTAAAATAACAAATGTATTGATTTTATCGGCACGTCGGATAACAATAGTTTTGTTATTTTTTAGATGTGTGGCTGCTTTTATGAGAAGCGTATTTATATATATACGCTCTCGCACACCGATTGAGAACCTTGGGTATATGGTAAACTTTAGAAACAGTCGCTTCTCGGGCATTTACACATCGTTCATTCAGTAATAAATTTAAACATTCTCGGCAGTTGGCGTGAGTTTATATTATGTAATCCTTCTCATTAAATTCTGATTTCTCTTATTTAGTTGATATTCTATAGACTACTGTACTCTATCTATCTATCTATCTATCTATCTATCTATCTATCTATCTATCTATCTATCTATCTATCTATCTTATATTTATTTCGTTTGTTTTCCGTTCTATGCACCAGGGACATATTGTTAGAAATGGTTCCTGAGAATTCCGACTGATTTTTGTGAAAAAAATGTAAAATCACACTCGTTTTACACTGATATTTTTTTTTCGAATGTCTATGTTGTATTTTGTGAGTTCATTCATTTATTTATTTTAAGGTATGGCATGCCAGAAAAAGTTTCAATGACAGTTTCAAACTAATTTAAAATTAATCCGGGGCTCCAACTACAACTGTTATTATAGATGTCCTCATGTATCATATTTTAGAATTTCTCAGTTCAAAATGCTTTTATTTCGATAAGCTTTTTCGAAGATCTTAAAATATACAAACAACTATGATAGAAAAGCAATCTTTGGCCTTGGTGCTTGGTGATTACCTTTAACTATTCTCTCTTGTTATCAATAACATTTTACATTTCCTATCTATGTAATAACAATAAAAATATTATTATTATTATTATTATTAGAAGTCGTACTAGTAGAAGTAATAAAAGTATTTGTAGTATTGTAGACGTAATTTTCAGTTATGAACAGAGTTAGACTAAATGTAACTCTTATTCTATAAAAAAATACTGTTGCCATAAAAGAAATATATATATATATATATATATATATATATATATATATATATATATATATATATAACCTTTGTTTATATAAGAAAAATATGTTATTGGTTAAAAATTAACCAATCATCCACAGACACGTGAAAGTTACTTCAGAGCCAAGAGGTTACAGGCGTCTGCGATTGCTATATTGTCCTATACAAAAACAGTAGTGAGTTATTATCCAATTGCAGACGAGTAAATAACATGGGCAGAATGTGGGTAAGAAAAACATAGCAACCACTATAAAAGTAAACAACAATTAGGAAAAATGCGTCTTTAATCTAACATGTTTCCCTTTCACAAGCGTTTTTAGAGATTTATTAAAGACGAATTATTTAAAAAACTAAGAGACCGTATGTTGATTGACGTATAGTTGCATTGGTCAGATACGTTTTACGTCTGATAAAGGAATGGATAAATATTAATAGAAGAAACAAATCTTGTATCTGTATAAGTGTTTGTGCCAACACCTAATGAAAACATTAATGAAAATGATGCTTATTATGAATCAAAGTAGGCGAAAATAATATGTGGTAATTGTATTTCAACTATAGACGAATTAGTTTTGTGCTTATGTCGGTAACGTTAATATATGTGAATGACAGTAAGCCAATACATTTCCGTTCAAAATACGTAAGAAATATTGTACACACGTGTCAACGTAAAAACAATAATCGAAACGCACGCCTACGATTACATAAAATATGTCATGTTTCGTTTAGACGGCTTCTGTTTGTCATGAAGTTATTCGTCACATTAGATGATCCTGATAAGAGGATTACCGTCATTAAGAAACGCTTTTATCGTACCATTAAGAAAATTAGCATGTAATACATGTTTCACATCAGATTAAGTTAATTTTAAATTAGCTATAGTTTTTTATAAAATAATCCTTCTGCGAGGTATATTTATTTTTACAAGATGTTTTACTCCGAGAAATGGCTACTATTTACAGATGGTGTCGATCGATGAAAAATGGCCGAAAAATTGACTTTTTTAAAAATAATTAAAAAATTAGATTCCAATCAATATATTTCGGTTTGAAATACACCAGAGGATTTGACTTACTGAAATATGAAAATTTAATCTCTTGGTTTTCAATTAAAGCAAAAATTAAAACTTCAAAAAAACGTTTTTATCATTAAAAATTCAATTTAAATGTATATATTGAAAATGATTTGAAGTACCTAGATTTAATGAAATATAAAACACAAGGAAGCATAGTCTTGCATTTTCTGATCTGCATTTCATTTGTTCTCTATTACTATCGATTGTCCTTGTAATATTATGCCTTTCTTGCATCGAATCACTTTTTTATGTTAAGAAAACACTTCAGGTTATGCATATTTATATACGTTAGTGTAGGAGGATCAACTTCCAGTGAATTAACATAGCAAAGCGGACCCCTATTAACATTTGTAGAATTTAATAAAAAGAAGATATTCGTTAATTTATTTGTTAATCAGTAGTGATATAAAATTAGATACATGATAATTTCTGTTGCACATATTCACCCAAATTTAATATTTGTAAAAAATAGAATCTACTTTCTCCGACTTAAAGAACGTACACATATAAATCACTTATTTCTGATGTTGTTTTGTGTTTGTATATAAAAACCAGAATCAGAAAATGGTGTTTGACATTCTCATTCATTACTTTCAGAATTAAATAAATTTTCATTTCATCAAAGCATTGAGTTTCACACACTCACAAGTTCATATTCAGAATGTCTGAACCTCACACACTTAAGTACATGCAGTCGGCAACATACGATCGCTTAGTGGCTTCTTTACAGAGATCAGAGAAGCAGCAGGTCCCTATGAAGTAAATGTCTGTACGTTGTGACCTCTCCTTATAGCGGACATTAGCTGATGCTCTTGTCTGCCCACAGATACGATTTCTGAATAGCAACGGTATGACGTCATTCCCATTCATTTTAGTACCCTTCTACTTAACCTTGCCCAAACTGATGTTAAGTGGACACTTATCAGCCTGAGTCCACAGTGCTAAGTCGATAAAGCAAGCGGAAATAAAACCGCTATTAATATGGATTTGAAATTAAACAGATATGAAATCTGATTCTGTTTGAAGTTATCAACATGTATTTATTTGAGTAAGATAAGAAATGTATTAAAGAAAATGCATCCGTCCTAACAGAGAACAAGTTATAAGGAAGCGATGTATTCGGAATTAGGCGAAATTAAGTGTGTGTGTTGGCATGCGGACGAACTACGCCAAATCGATGTTCCCAGTGGAGTGAGCACAATTTCGCATATTTTAGTTTAGAGAAAATAAATAATATTTATAGGCAAAATATGGTGGCCATTCTTGTCAGTTTCCTTTCTTCAGTGTGTCATGTCTCTTTAAATCACCCGAGATAACTGATCTCCACAACTTCCTCTCATTTATAGTACTTAATATATTTCGTCATTCTACCATCCTTCTAATAACTATTTCTGCAATCTATTTACTAAATCTCGTTCATTTTCTGCAGTCTGTCGTAGTAAATATTAGTATTAAATTTTCCAAAACTATTTCCACATTATGTGCAGTAGAAATTTTATCTCTCTATTTTTAATGTTAACTACAAGTGTCTTTTTTACCATTTTCCCCAAAACATTTCCTTTCATGTTAAATCTATTATAATAAAAATGAATTAAGGTACATTTATAAACATTTCAGATTCCGACAATAGCGGCCATAATAAATAAAAGACATAAACATGGGTATTACTTAAAAAGTAAAACATGACGATCCATAACATTTTTACCGAAAAAAAGATTAGGGAATAATGCATAAATATAAGTTATAAAACCGATAAAACGTGAGATGCATAATCAAAAACCGGCAGATATCCAAAATATCGCAAAGAGAAGATTGAAAAATTGTTAGAATATCTACAAAAAAACGTTTGAAACTGCTACATCAATTGCCCGTACATTTAATGAAGACAAAGATAATAAGATCTCAAGGAAAACGGTTGCTCGCATGTTAAAAAATGCAGTATTGCATGCCCGTATTCCAGCTTCGAAGCCTCTCAATTCAAAGAGAAACCAGAGGGCACGCCTAGAGTATGCAAGAGAAAATGTTGTTTGGACAGACTCATAATGGTATACAGTTCATTTCAGTGACGATACCATCTAAACTATATTTGGTTCTGAGGGCAAAACTTACGTACGCCGTAGAACAGGTGAAAGACTGTCTTCTCAATGTGTCAAGAAAATCGTTAAGTCAGGTGGCGGAAGTGTGATAGTGTGGGGAATGGTTTCGTTTGCAGGAGTTGATCCTATCATCTTCGGACAAGCCAATATCAATACTGAGATTCACAAAAGTTTTCTTCATCAAAATTACACCATAATCTTTATGAAACTCCTATTTCCATGCAGTTCAATGCAAATTGCCATAAGGCACAGTAGGTTATGGCTTCATTTGAAGAAGGAATTGCGCTAATGATGTGGCCAGCCCAGAGCCCTGACCTTAATCCAATAAAAAATATTTGGAGAAAGGGCTCAAAAATGAACCCCAAAAAACTAGGATCAACTATGGGAGTTATTGAAAGACGAATAGGAGGATATTACTGCTAATCTTCCCAAGAAATTAATTACATCATGTGGTCGACGATGCAGAGAAGTCATTGAAAATAAGGGGATGTTTAGCAAATATTAATTTCTTTTGAGATTTTGTTCACAATCAAGTATTAACAAGAACGTTCCTTAACTTTTTTGCGCAGTAGCTTATTTCCTTTGTTCTTTTCAATATTTATTGATATAATTATGTAAATTTTTGTAACTTTGTATAATTTGATTGCTAATCATGCATTACTTTTTAAGTAATACACATATTTATGTTTTTGTTGTTTCAGTTTCTTTATATTATGGCCTCTACTGTCGATCAGAACTCAGGGGTTGAATCGCCGACTGACGTCAATTAGGTAGCGTTTCAATCCTGGGTTCAGACAATCAGATGTCTAACAGTACTGATGAGCTGTGATGCAGATCTGTCAGCGAATATATATATATATATATATATATATATATATATATATATATATATATATATATATATATATTAATTTTGAGTGACATTGCTTTTGTCATAATAAAATTCAGTAAGTACATATTTGTATTAAAATGTGTTCAATATAATTATATTGTAGAAGTTTTGAAAATTGTTCATTTGTTAACGAGTTAAAACGCAACCTAGATTTCTACCATGTGGTGTCTTCAGGTGATTTGCAATAAGTGCCTAAATACATCACATGGTAGAAACCAAGGTCGCATAATAAGATGTTTGCAAATGAAGAATAAAATACGAGAGAATAAATAAAATGGACATTCACTTAAACTACAAACATCTTATTAGGTGGGAATTTGCTGTGTCACTTTTGAACGGTCTCCCTGAGGCCATAATCTTTGCCTTCATTTCCTCTTTGTTATTAATAGTTTTGTGTCTCTCGTGCTTAATTATGCTCCGTCCATAATAATCAAATATTATGCCATCTGAGAAGTTTTTTTGGGCAAGATATTAGTGGTGAAATGGTCCCAGATATTGTCTCACAGCAATGGCTGAGTTGTCCTGCTCGTGTGCATATAGCTGAGTCCGGTTTCCAGACATAAGATTTCCTGTAGCTACATTCTTGTTCCAATGAAGCATTACATTCTCAAGGCACGTGATGTAGGTATTCATGATGAGACTGTAACACTCATCGACAATGTCTGGAGTTCTTTTTTTGTCAGGAGGATTTGAGTTATTTTCTCTGTTCTGCTGGACTTTCCTCATCTTTAACAATTTCCTCTATATCATTCCGTATACTTTTTTTAATCATATCACCCCGAGCAAGGCGGTAACGCCACTGATGTGCAGGGGTCTACATAGGAATGAAAAGTTTGGAAAAGAGAAAACTGGAAACCGCATCCTAAACAGGAAACAAGGGATGAGTCTCTTCACCTATTCAATAGACGTAGATGGAGTGTGAACCGGGCGATAATTCACATTCCATCCACGTCTATTGAACAGGTGACACTCATATAAATCTCAAGGAAGCAAAATATGAATCAGATATAACAGCAACAAAAAAAAAGAATGAACATCAAATTCAAAAACTGGCAGTCTCATAGACCTGAAGATCTACCTTGGAAAAGAAAAATAGAAAAAAAATGGAACAACTTAGCTGTTAATTATCACTACCCATGAAATGACAAGAGGAATAAATGTAAAAACTAGATAAGGCAGAAGAGTCGGAAGAAAATAAAAAAATAGATATGAAAATGAATTCCTCTCCCACTAAACTTACTGCACGGATGACCAAAGAAATTACATTTATTCTACCCGAGAATATTGACACAAACAACCCGAAAAAATATAGAAAAATTACATGCCTTCCGACAATATACAAACTATTAACATCTATTTTAATAAAAAAAAGCAAGAAATATTTCTTCTTGGAAAGAAATGAAATACTACCGGTTGGGCAAACAGGGTGCAAACGTGGATGTTACAGATGTAAAGACCAATTACTTATTAAGAGTATGATCCTGGAAAACTGCTAGAGTACAAAGAAAAGTCTTAGTACTGCTTGGACAGATTATCGTAAGGCATTCGATAGTGTACCACATTCCTGGATCATAAAGGTTTTAAATTTATACAAGATATCCCCCATCATCATCAATTTCATCACACAATGTATACCGTTATGGAAAAAACCCCGATACCTCAATCATATAAAAGGAAACTATAAGTCTGGTGAAAAAATATCAAAAGAGGTATATTTTTGACTATTTGTACCCCTTACTATTTTGCATATCATTAATAGCACTAACCAGTCAACTTAGCAAGACAGAATGTGGTTATAAAATAGGCCAAAAGAAAATAAGCCATCAATTTTATGTAGATGATTTAAAGTTGTAGGGTAAGAATGATAATGAGCTGGAAGATCATATGTAAACTCTAAAATGCTTCCGCTAAGACACTGGAATTAATTTCAGTTCGTATAAATGTGCTAAATCCACAGTTTTACATGGCTCGCTACAAGAATCATCCGCAATTACCTTAGACCCTGCTCTCACAATAAAAGATATAGAGCCAGAAAAATCTTATACGTAGGTGTAATTGAGAATAAAAAATTCCACTATAAAATTAAATTAAAATTAAATCAAAATTAAAAAGAATTAAAAGAAATAGTTAGTAAAGAGTACTATAGAAGGCTACGAATGATATTAAAAACTGAATTGAATTCTCAGAAAATAGAATTCTCATTAATAGACTTGCCATCCCAGTTGTCCAATATAGTTTCAACATCATAAACTGGACTCTAAACGACAGCAAGGGAATGGATTCTAAAACAAGAATGTTTCTTTCTAAGCATAAGATGAATCACCCAAAGCTGATGTAGACCGTCTATACATAACCCGTAATGAAGTTGGAAAATGTTTTATTCAGCTAGATTTGCCAGAAAAACGACAACATACATAGAAAAACAAAGGTCTGGATTATACAATGAGTCAAACAACATGAAAACAGAAAAAATATACAATAATAACAGTAGGCACTAAATACAAACAAGATTTACATTTAGTAGATTCTGTAGAAAAACAAATCTGAGCTAAGAACCAACTATTGCGACAAAAATATGAAAATGAAAACCAAGGATAAAACTCTTGAAGAAATGAAAGGATGCTAGCAGGTCAAATCTCCGCATTGCCAATATCCAGTACGTGTCTATAAATCTAATGTTGGTATAGCTAATACTCATCGATGGTTACGTGAATCTGGATTAAAGTCTGAGAAGGCTTTTTCTTGCAGCTCAAGACCAAATTCTGTCAGGCAAAATACATAATAATGTCGATTCAAAATGCAGGTTCTGGGATAAACACCAAGAAACAATAGACATCTAATCTCAGGATGTTATGTACTTGCCCCGAATGATATATAAAAATCGTCACGATAGAGTGGGGCAATATTTAGATTGGACAATGTGCAAACAATCTGAAAAATATGTAAACAAACACTGGCATTATCATCACTCAGCACTGGTTACAGAGATAAAATAGGTCACCATTCTATGGGATTACACCATTTACACAGACAGAAAATATGAAGCAAATATGCCGGACATTATATTTAAAAGACAGAAAGAAGGAGATTTGCCTATTAATTTATATGGCTTAACCAGAATATTGTAACATAGCAACCAAGGAATTTGGAAAACTGTCAAAATATAAAGACATGGAAATTGAAAAAGAAAAAAAAATGTGGAAATTGAAAAGAAGAATCGTGCCAGTGTTAATAGGTGCACTTGGAATGATAAAATATAGAACAAGACAACACATTGAAAGAATCCCTTGAAACCCCAGCTTAAGAGATATACAAAAATTGGTTTGTTAATTACAGCCCACACACGAAGAAGATCCTAGTCTATGTAATGCTAGGGATTTTAGGGGAGCTAGAAAAACATGAAATGGAGTTATGACAACACACCACGTCTTGCCTTAGTTTTTCCTGCAGACTTTATTGGTATTGCGCCCATAGCAAAAATTGAAATATTATGAAAATGAGAACATTTTAATAATAATAATAATAATAATAATAATAATAATAATAATAATAATAATAATAATACAGAAATAGAAGATGTAACCATTCTATGGGATTACACCATCTACATAGACAGAAAAATTGAAGCAAACAGGCCAGACATTATTGTTAAAAACCAGAAGGAGAAAACTTGTCTATTAATTGATATGGCTTGTCCAGCGGATTGTAACATAGCAATCAAGGAATTTGAAAAACTGTCAAAATATAAAGACCTGGAAATTGAAATAGGAAAAATGTGGAAATTGAAAACAAGAGTTGTCCCAGTGATAGTAGGTGCACTTGGAATGATAAAAAATGGAACAAAACAACACATTGAAAGAATCCCTGGAAACCCCAGTTTAAGAGATATACAAAAAATTGTCTTATTAAGTACAGCCCACACACTAAGGAAAACTTTATTTATGTAATGCTGGAGATGATAGGGAAGATAGAAAAACATGAAACGAAGCCATAACAACACGCCACTACCTGCCTTAGGTCTCCCCGCAGACTTGGTTGGTAGTGAGACCAAAGCAGAAATCGAAATATGATGAAAAATGACATAATAATAATAATAATAATAATGCCACCATCTTACAGAATAAAAATTTCTTACAATATTATGTATTTTGGCTGTCGAATAAGACTACTACTGTCGGTTTTACATTTTTGTTCCTCCCTGCCATGCACTAATATATTTTAAAATTTTATCTTTCTTGCTTAGTATAAGTATATTTCATCAAATAATCTTTGATAGTAATTCTTAAATCCAGTCTGGTTTAAAAAATTCTACTATGTGAATAACACCAGAATTGTCAACAAATACACAGCGGAAGTGGAATCTCGATTCTTCTATATTTATTTGGCAGAGAGCGCAATAATTTTCTCTTAATGTTCTTTATCCTCATATTCTTTGTTCTCATTTTCACTGTTGAAATATGATTATCATGCATATACATATTCTGCTATTGAACAAATTCTGATATCTTCTAAACTGTCTTGGTGGTATGTTAATTTCACACAGGTCTACAGGTTTTATTAGAAAAAAAATCGAACTTTGAGAGAACATACTTTAACCATTTTGTTTGTTCAAATTAATTATCATTTCAAATTTACAGATTTTATGTCTGTGGCTAATTAATATGGGCATTCCTAAAAATTAAACATAAATTAAAATGTATCTTCTTTTTTTTTATTTGAACAGTCCATCGCCCAAAACAACATTGACCGATATCTTGATGTCAGCTGGAAAGTCGAGATAATGGTTCAATTCAAATGCAATTCACCAATGCTTGTCATCATCAAATGATGATACTTTGCCAAAACACTTCCGGGATTCTTCTTTCTTTGACGAAATTTACTTTGACTTTGTTTTGACGAAATATGTTTGGCGAATTTTCAACATTTGTGTCTAAGATATTGTGACTACAGGTAAAGTCTTCCAGGGAAAAGGAGCATGATTTGACGATTTTACTTAGTTTAAATTTTTCCAACTGCAACAAGAAATTATCAAATCTGAGAAGTATAGTTGAATATATTTGGCAGGATGTCATATATTCTCTTTATATAGAAACTTCTTTTTACCGTGGGTCTGTTTATTTAATAACACACACGAATGCATTCCCATCTCTTTCCCTCTCTCTTTCTCTCTCTCTCCCTCTCTCTCTCTCTTTCTATATATATATATATATATATATATATATATATATATATATAATAAACAACGAACTTTTCACCACGAAATTTTGATACGAAAATCAAACGGGTGCTGAAATTTAAATACCTACAAAACTGCCTACAACATAACGGCATGGGCGATGGAGAGATGGGAGAACAAATTGGCATAACCAAGGATGCATTCCAAATGCTGAGTAGAGTTTTAATAGACATAAATTTCACTGAATGAAATGAAAAATTGAATACCGAAATTTTTTGTGACTTTTCTTCTTCAATATGGCAGCGAATGCTGGGAAGTTCACCAATATGAAGGAAACACTTGAAGCAATGCAGATGCGGTTCTACAGAAGCATGTTGAAAACACCATGGACAAAGCACACGTGCAAGATCGATGTATTGGAAAAGATGAGCAATAATAAAAAGAAACATCCATAGCATCAGGAAAAAAAACATATGAAGTTTTGGAAACAAGTACTGAGAAATATGCTCACGTGATGGATAGAGGGGAAGTGGGGAAAAGAGAAATCTGCCCGTGACATACCTGATAGAAATGAGAAGATGGATGGTGGTGCGGGGATTGAATGGAAGAACTTGAGAAGGGATATTAAGAGCGAGTATGGATAGAGGGAAGAAGAGGGATATGAACACCTACGTTCTGAAGTCACACGGCACGAAGAAGAAGAAGAAGAATTGGAGTAGATAGACTAAACTATCGCCCGGTTCAAACTCCACCCACATCTATTGAACAGGTGAAGAGGCTCATCCCTTGTTTCTTGTTTAGAATGCGGTTTCCGGTTTTCTGTTTTCCAATCTTTGCACTCTTTTCTTTTTTTTCTTTTTTTTCAATTGGAGTAGATAAACTAAACTTTCGCCCGGTTCACATTCCACCCTATCTATTGAACAGGTGAAGAGGCTCATCCCTTTTTTCCTGTTTAGGATGCGGTTTTCGGTTTTATCTTTTCCAATCTTTGCACTCTTTTCTTTTTTTCTTTCTTTTCAATTGGAGTAGATAGACTAAACTATCGCCCGGTTCCCACTCCACCCACATCTATTGAACAGGTGAAGGGGCTCATCCCTAGTTCCCTGTTTAGGATGTGGTTTCCGGCTTTCTCTTTTCAATTCTTTTTATCCTTACGTAGCCCCCTGCGCATCAGTGGCGTTATCGCCTTGCTTGGGGTGATATGATTAAAAAAGAAGAAGAAGAAGAAACTTATTATGAGATTTCATCCTTTTAATATATATGAGCTCTTTAGAATATTGGAGGGGATAGATTTTATAAAGAGAAAATGTGACATATTCATTATGTCGGATCATTTAGGTGCTTTTCTCTTAGTGCTGGTTTTATACATGAAGTACTAATACAATTGCACCTAAATTCGAATTTTATCGATTCTATTTTGTTCATTACATACCCCAACATCTTAGGAAGATAAAAGAATGTGTATGCATGCAAGTATATTTTTATCTTCTTTCATGTGCCCACTTCTAACAAGAAGGACATTTCGGGGTCTACAGATTTATTTCTTTGTAGCTACTAAAGTGTATGTTTTCGCTATCTTTCTTATGATCTGTTCCGTTAAACCTTTACACAAAATAGTTTTGTTATGAGATATTCCTGCGTTCCACTTGCTTTCAATATTTTCAAAGACCCTTCATTTTATTATGTAAACCAGAAAATCCAAATGAAGACAAATAAAGACATTATTTTCATTTGTATTTACTTAGAAATTTAGTCATTGTTCATAAGCTTAGTCGGTAGTATTCACAACACACTTATGTAGAACTTTTATACACTGATTGTGGAGATAGACAAACAACGAGGAACACGTGTATACAAAAATTTATTCTTATATTTTTATTCTTCGTCGGTGACGATTGTGTGGTGAAAGAGTGCAGCCGCAGAAATATCACTCACACGAAGGAGCTGTTAATCAATCTTTGTGCTTTCAGCCAAAACTTTATATAGACTTACAACTCCTAGACATTTTTACTTTTTTGCTTTGTCGTTTGTTGATGCTATTTCTGACCGGATTTACCTTCACTCACCCTCGGTATTCTATTGTTTTTCAGTCAGGTTGTGGTTTGTGCTTTTTTTCTGCACAGTTTTGACATCATCTACGGCCGGATATATATGCCAACAACTCTTTTTCATGTTACATTAAACTATTACAATATGTACCCCTCAATTTCTTCCACCATTCAAAGTAATATATTACAAAATCATAATTCTTTGCATTAAGTCCTTCTTTCATCTGTGAGACCATCAAGCATTCTCTGCTATGCAAGAGAATCTTTATTACCATACAGTTTAGTATTCTTTTCATTTTCTTTACGATTATTTCCAATATCTTAATATTTTGATTATATTCATGATAATATATTTTGCTATTATAATGCGTCTACGTCTTCCAGTGTCGCATTTTCTTCCCGCATTGACACAGTTTCCAATTATTTAAATGGTGATACTTGGTTGATTTTGATATTTTTATTATTATGTTGGGTTGTCCTTTTTGTTGATACGCACAAGGACAAAATATTTCAATACCAATTTGAAGAGAAATTTATACAGAATTCGTGTGTCACTATGCATCATGATTTAGTTATTTATTAATTATTGAAAAAATTGGATATATTTTCATTTAGCGTTATAAATAAACCGTTTGCGTAAAGAAATCAAGATGCTTATTTCAAAAATAGATTGTTGGTCACTGAAGCATGAAAAATTAATCCTGTCATTGGCTTTTAAACGAGAATTTGTCTCTTCTCTATCACTCACGCATGCACTCTCTCTCACTATATATATATATATATATATATGTGTGTGTGTGTGTGTGTGCGCGTGTGTATATATACACACACACACACACACACACACACACACATATATATATATATATATATATATATATATATATGTTAAAAGAGATATACAACAACACAAACAAAGACATAACACACCAATGGAAGTGTAAGTAAAATTTAGCCGAGGTTTCGCTAAAATATTTCTTTAGATTTGTCACACTGCCTTCGGCTCACTCATATTTATAGTTGGTATTATTTTCATCATATGATAGAAGTTTTAGCTCTATTGCGCCAGTATTTTTTCCTGCTGATATAGTGCCGACATGGCAAATTCGCAAGGAATATGCACCAAGTCATAGCGAATGGCTGTCATCCGTTTTCTTTGGTCAGAAATTTTCAGAAGCTGAAATATATCTGAGGTGGTATTAAAATATGGTGACAGTGTACGATCGCATGGAAGTCTGTATCAGTGCATAGAGAATTTTAATAGTGGCAAAGTAAAGAAGCAGGACGATCGTCAAGCTACAACACTGGCAAGAAGTTTCAGAAAGATGGAGTGATGATAATTTTAAACCGGCGATTTTTCATCAGTGAGGTAACATGTTGATTGCAGGTAACGATCACTGCTTTTTGTTCTATCTTGGTGCAAACTGCTAGTGCGGCAGTCATGTTTACCATACAACAGCAGCGATACATCTCATCCTTCGATCACATTAAGGCACTAGAATAAAAAATACGATCTTATATGCAGAAGTCAATGTGACAATGCTTAAGACATAATGTTGTGAAATAATCTATGACTTACACTTGTTGTATGTGGGTGTGGCGTATGTGTGTAATGTCTGTTTACTTGTTTATGAAAAAAAAAACATCTACCTGCATAAAGCAAAAATCTAACGGCAGCTGCAAATGCCAGCTCGGACACAGTGACGTTTTTGCAACACCTACAAAAAAAAGATTCGTAGCTTATATTGCTCCTATACTGATTAGTTTTTAGTTATAGTTTCTGGAAGAGAACTCAATATTTTCCTTAATTGGGGTTTACGGCCAAATTACGATAAAAAAACCGGTTGCCGGAAAATCATCACGTTAAGCAACATTAAGCGTATTCATTAACTATACAAGTAACCGCATGAAAATAGAAGGTGCTATAAACTTTTATTTGTTGGGTGTATAATGGATAATTCGGAATATTTATTTGGGGAGCCGAGTTCAAATTCCTGTTCGGTTCGTTATATTATGAAATGTATGAATCCATCTCTTTTTACCCAAGTATGTTCATTGTTGTGCAATAGTTATGAACTAAGAATCATAAATCGGATAGCCAAATTCGAATTCCATTTAAATTCGCTGCATTCACTTACGCTCATATATTCTTCTTTATCCATGATTAGCAACTACTCTATCGCGGAGAAAGGAAATATCATGAGGAAAAGGTTTCTGTAAGTCAATCATCGATCGAAATGCATATGTTCTGTTAAATGTGTATCACGTAATACACTTAAATTACTGATTAATTAAATACTAAAAATTGCATCAGTTTGCAATTACTTATATAGACTCTATAAATGCTTTCTTTCTTTTAAAACCTATCAGATATTGTCCATTCGTAGAAAATAATCAATCAGTAAAAGGATATATTTAGTACGAAGTTGCTACGCAACAGAAGGTTTTTCCCTATGTTGCTATGATTTGTGACTCAGTACTAGCGAAACCATTGACAGATTCTTTACAATTCTGTTACCCATTTTCACTTGCAAAAGTTAGATCTACACGGGATATGCTTTTCAGCTACTTTCCAAATAGACGTAAACAAACATATCTCTCCTCATTTATCTATATATTTTAGATGCACGGATGCAATGTGACCTACTTTTTCAATGTGGACTACGAAAATCTGTCACATCTATAGTATATGGCTCACATTAAAAACGTATTGAAAAGAAGTATTCAATTGTCTAAGGGTAGGTTATGGTTAGATGTTACGGTTAAGTTTAGGGCAGGATAAGGAAAATAAATAGTTTTCATAATTAGCCAAATACTTACAAATATAAACATTCAAACCGGGTAGGCTACATACTATATCAAAATCAAAGATATAAACCACATAATTTAATGTCACCATATCGTAATAGTTTTTATTGTTTTGAGCTGAAGATCTTTAAAGTATTCAAATTATACTCAAATCTATGAAGTCGCCCTCTAAAAACGAAGTTCTGTTTTCTGTCACCCACAAAATAACCTCCAAAATTGCAGATGATGAATTCATTTGTTAACTCTGCGGTGCAGAAGTGCCATTCTTTTGATTGAGAACTAAATACGTATTTATTTTTTTTAATTACACTTCTCGAAATATTGTGAACTGAATCTTGCTTTTGCAAAAGAGCGGTGAAAATTAAAATACAATAAATAATGAAGATATTTAGCCCGAAGGAAGTTGGCAGAAAGTAATTTGAATGTCCATGTACGAGAAAATCTAACAAACAAAAAGAAATACAAATTCAAATAAACTAAAGGAAAAAGAATAAAAAGAAAACATTTCATTGAGAGATGTTTATTTGCGTCCGCCCCAGTTTCGATAACTTAAGTTTAATGTAATTTAAGACTATATTTTCTGATCTGAGTATAAATTAAGATTTGTCTTTCTCAGTTTATTTGTTTTATTTTTCTTTTAAGTTGATGTTAATATTAGTTCATTTTTTTACTCTTTTTTTTTTGGTCTTAATTTTTACAAGTTATCATTTCTTATTTCTTTATTTTTTCTCTTTATTGATTTTTTAATTTTTGTACTAATAATTTTCTTTCAAATCTTTCTGCCATTTTTTCTACTTTAATTTATTTTATCCTTCATTTCATCACATCCTTTCTTTATTTTATTATTTTTTCTCCAATTTTACTGTTTAGAGATGTCTCATTTTTCTCAATATCAACACTTGTGTGTTATATCTTATATCTTTATTAGGTATAAGTTATGTTTATTGTTTCATTAATTTTCTCAGATTAAGCCTATTTCCATTCTCCTTCATTTTCAGTTGAAATAAGAATGAAATAACATATAATTACTTATTAATCAACTCCATATATTTTTTCCTATTTCTTTTCATTCCCCATACCTTATTTTTGTTTTAGATTTCGCATTTTTCCTTTTCTATTATGTTTCATTATATATAGCTTAGTGTTACTTTATTATTATTAGCTTCTCATACACTGAACGTGTTTTTATCGTTCAGGTTCGTCTTTCCAATATCTGTTTTCATGTTTATTCTTCATTTTCTTTTGCTACATTTGATTAATGTTTCTTCCTTCTTCTACTTATTCAATATTGTAATTCTTTCTTTTTTTCGGCAGTTCCTATCTTTGAGTAAAGATCCGTGCGGCCAATGAAAAATAATCGATTGTTTACTCTCAGGAAATTGATATTCGAAAGTTGAATTGGAACAAAAATACGATATATTGAACATTAAGTTGAAAGCTAACTAAATCATCTGCATTTATCAAGTAAGACTGTCTTGCAGTAAATCTAATTGATTTAAATCCCATTTGCTTTCTATCTCGTCGACTGGTTCTCGAATGGCCTGTGCCTCCATCCAAATAATTTTCAATGTCGGCGAGGCTAAAACTAATAACGATTACAACCTACAAAAATAAAAACTGACTGAATTTCACATAACAAGAATAACGAAAAAATAACTTCAAGAAGAAAAGTAACCAGACACTAGAGAAAGATTGTTCCGTCTAAGAGCGAGTAAACTCGAACGAAATTCTGGATGCCATTAGAAAACCTTTTAAAAGATATATGAAAAAGGAAATTGATCGCAGCAGTAGTGCTCATCATTTATGGAAAACTTGGACTCCATCTTAATTATCTTAGCAAAACGAATCATATAGAAATAATTAATCATGACCAGAATATTTGTCTTCCTTTGCTTATTCTATTGTTAAATAAATAAAAAAAGCATAGCGATAATCAGTATTCTTGTCTATACTTCAAAAGCCGCAGTATTGTCGAAAGATACAATATTGATATATAGATGTCTGCCTCAACTAGAATCAAATGAACATTGAATCAAATTTAAAATCGAAACTGAACCAATGTTAGTAGTAACTGAAATCAACACAATAAGAACGGACCTAAACAAAAAATATATTTAAATTATCAAGAATATTTCTATCAAAAACTATATATACTACCGATATTTCATTGTGATTAATAAGTATGATATACAGTTTTCAAATTTACTGTCATGTGCGTATATGGGCCCTTTTAGATTATACCATACAGTTTAAGTCTTACCCTTCTCACCAAATATCAACAACAACAACAACAATAATAATAATAACATTTGCTTATATTCAGTTTGCATAGATAAAAAAATAACTGAGATTAGTATAGATGGGTATTATACTTTGTGCCTTTTGGGATGCCACCTTTTCTAATGACATTAACAGGAGTTATTATCATTTAGTTAAATGCTATATATGATACACGTTTGTTAAATGCTCTATGTG
This sequence comes from Ascarosepion bandense, assembly GCA_037127315.1. Classification (NCBI taxonomy): domain Eukaryota; kingdom Metazoa; phylum Mollusca; class Cephalopoda; order Sepiida; family Sepiidae; genus Ascarosepion; species Ascarosepion bandense. Next base: position 1,650,876 of record JBBBDQ010000821.1, read on the forward strand.
ATACACGTTCTTGGCAGAAAATTTTCGACAGTCGTTTGATATTCCTTCTTGCGGTAAACTAGTTTCCAATCAAGGCTACCATAATCTGTCCTGCAATTCAGTCCGTTTGCTAGAAGGTAAAAATATACTTGCGCGTAAGCGAATGATAATAACTGAACTTGAATTCAAATTGAAACAATAATCATAAAAATATATATAAAATAAAAAAAATTATTCGTTTGCATTGCCTTGCCAGACATTTTTTGTGAGAATATATGTCTGTATATTAATAAATCAGCCTTCCTACCTTTCATTGTATATCGATCCGATATCTGGGCTGGTGTCTCTTCTATATATCTGGAGTTTCTTAATAAAATTCAAAGAAGCTTCCGTTTCGTTTCTCCTCATTGTAGTTATCACATTCTTTTTCATAACAAGCAAACATTTGTAGTGGCCTCGGTGATGATCTGTAAATTGTGACAAACACGTCCGAAGTCCCCAAATTTTAAATTTCAGAAGGTTGAATGTAAGATGTTAAAAAGTGAAATGAAAAAAATGTTGTGTGTGCATCAAAGCAAAGGTCTATTTAGAGAATGGAAAAAGTGTAAGAAGGAAAATATGAGTGAAATTTTGTTAACTGAACATTATAATAGATACGTGAAAAGGTTTTTCCCAAATTTTAGTTGTTTGAATCCAATTTTGTAGCTGTGCATTTTAATTTGTGTTTTTTAGTTGTTTATTGCATTATATAGGAATTTGTATTTTTACTGAGAAAATACATGCAGTATTGTAGTTAAGTTAGTCGTAGAGAAATGTAGGTATTAAAAATATCCGCAGAAGTTTAAAGCTCATGGTCGTGTCGTAGGTGAATGTAAAGTCTTTGAGCCTTCCTCTTTTTAGTAAGTCGCAAACAGAGGAAGAATAGGTTGAAAGAAAGAAAAGGCAAAAAAAATAAAGATGTGGTACTTAACACCTCCATTTGGTTACTGTGTTGTTCTCTATAGCAGTGTGGTGTAAAAGTGAAGAAAAGGATGTTGAAAGAAAAGGTCGAATGAAACTGTGACGTCCGGGTCCGTTACTTGAATTTTCTTTCGATACATCACTTTGAAGATAATGCTGTAAGTTTAGAAGTGCTGGAAAGGTGTGATCTGAGTCAGATACAAAACGGCAATAAAACGAGTTCAAAACAAATTGAATATAATTATTTTACGGAAAACAAGAATAGTATACAAAAAGCCAAAGAAGAAATCAAAAATCTATAAGTCAGATAAAAATATTGCAATAGATGAACGAGAACAGCTCCCAAAATTACTACTAACAAAGCATACACTCGAATCTATTAAGCTCTACAATGCAGCACTTAAATTAGTTTTGGATGAAGAATACACTCACATAAATCTCAACAAAGTAAAATATGCATCAGCAATAGCAGTAACAAAAATTGAACATCAAATTTAAAACAAAGCTGTCTCGCAGACTTGAAGATCCAACATGGAAAAGAAAAATAGAAAAAGAAATCGAACAACTTCAGTAGTGAATTATCAGTGCTCGATGAACTGACAAGAGGAATAAATGTAAGAACTAGAAAAGGCAGAAGTGTCGAAAGAAACTACTATATTAGAAATGAAAATGAGGTCCTATCAACTAAGGAAAAATAAAGCAAACAGTACAACAGAAGGCTCAAAGAATAAGACAATATGAGTAATGATCAATATTCTACAGACAAAAGAAGATTTTTCAAACCGATGCAAAGAAATCTTACAGGGATATAGGTACAAAAAGAATTGAAGTAACAGTCCCCGCCCCAATATGGAAGAGGTTATACAGTTCTGGGAAAACGTATGGGCTTGCCCTAAAGAACATGACAAAAAAGCAGACTTGATTGCGCAAGAGATAGAACGAATGAAAAATAAACTAGAACAGACATGGGCTGGATGCACAGAAGAGTATATTATATGTGCAATGAAAAAGCACACGATTGGAGATTTCCAAGAAAAGATAAAATCCCTTGCTTTTGGCTATATTATTTAGATACAGCACATAAAAAAAAAACTAGCCAAAGAACTTCAAAATATATAGCATGGATGACCACAGGAATTACATTTCTTCTACCCAAGAATAGTGACAGAAATACCCAAAAAAATTACAGACAAATTACATGCCTTCGACTACATACAAATTATTAACATATATTTTAACAAAATAGACATAGTTATTCTTGGAAAGTAATGACATAATATCGTTTGATAAAAAAAGGTTACAAACGTGGCTGATATGGATGTCTTGGCAGTTTCCTGGTTGCTGCTTCCGACTGGTAGTTAGCGTAGCGTCTTAGGAGGCTGCTCTGATCAACAGTTGAATAATACCGGAGTTCTTGCAGTCCCATATCGCGCATGGACGGGCGTCCCTGCATGAACGTTCGGTGGGCAACCCCGAGGCCACATTCTGTTATAGGCCGCGCCAGTCTCCATCCTTCACAACTTGCAAATGATTGACCGACTGATTCTATTCTAAGACCTCTCCTTAACTGAATTACTATGGAAAAAAGCAAACGTAATAGCAAAACTAAACCAGCTCGTCTGCATATCTGTCATTAACATACGCGGCATCCGCACCAACTTCCTCAGCGTAGATTCATTCCTTCACAATAACTCACCTGATATCTTAGCCCTATGTGAAACTAACCTTAACCCTTCTATCCTCTCTTCTGAGTTTTACGTTCCTGGCTACCTTCCCCTCTTCAGGGCTTGGTGTCTATGTCAGTGAACACCTTCCCCTAGCTAGGGTATCATCTTTTGAATCCCCAGATCATTCTTTCATGTGCTTCCGCCTCTTCACTTCGCAGCTCGATTAGCTATCTCTTCTTTCTCTACAGCTCTCCTTCCTCCCCTTGACTGTTCGTTACTTGACAGCATCTCTTACAATATCGACGAAGCCATTTCTTCCCATCCCTCTGCCCATGCATTCGCATTTGGTGACTTTACCGCCCACCACACTAAGTGGCTGGAGAACGCTGTCACCGTCCCTGCTGGTGTCCACACCATGAACTTTTCAGTCAGTCAATTCCTTACGCAAGTGGTGGACTTCCCCCGTGTTTCTTCCGACAACCCTAACGGAAGGAACTCAATTTTAGACCTCTGCTTCACTTCCATCCCAGACTCTTGCACTACCAGACAACTCTGCCCACTCGGAAACTCTGACCACACTGTAGTGTCCGTCCGACCCTTGAAACCCAGACAAGTAGAATATCCTACTGCTATCAAAGAGCAGACTGGGATTCGTTCCGAGACTTCGTCTGTGACATCCCTTGGAACAACGTTTTTAATCTTCCCATAGAAGAATGTGCATCCGAGGTCTCCTCCTGGGTTAAGGCTGACATCGATGCCTGCATCCCTGCTAGGAAATTCCAGTTTAAATCTCATTAGTCTCCATGGTTCTCACCCGCTTGCTCGGCTGCCATTGCCCACCGGAATCATTTCTTCCGACTCTATCGTAGCTACGCGTCGGACCAAAACAGGCGCCTTTTCACTTCAGCTCGTTATAAGTGTAAAAAGATACTTAACGAAGCTAAGATGTTGTTTGCTGCCAGAATGAAGCAACGCATAGCATCCTCTAAATTCGCCGTTAAAGACTACTGGTGACTCTGTAAAAGAGTACTTAACAAAAGAGCAAGTCCACAATACCCCCACTAATCAATAATTTTGAGGTTCTCACCTCCCCCAGCAGATAAGGCTGAATGCTTTGCCCGCAGATTCTTGAACAATTCGAGTCTGGACTCATCTGGAGTTTTTAAACCCGACTTCTCACCTAGAACCGAGGCACAAATAAATGATTTCCACATTACACCCATCGCTTGTCTATAGATAATCTTAAAACTTGACCCTCACAAAGCGACTTAAGGAAATGTGCCCCTAAACTCTCCTTTGTCCTTTATAATCTCTACAACCTCTGCCTATCTGCTTCCTGCTTTCCTGCCTGTTGGAAATCTTCCTCTGTAGTTCCTATATTTAAAAACACTGGAGAACCCTCGGACCCTGCAAATTGCCTCCCTATCAGCCTTCTTCCGATCTTTGGCAAAGTGTTCGAAGCCATTATCAACACCGAGGTGGTTCAGCATCTTACAGCACGCAGGCTCCTCTCGGACAAGCAATATGTTTTCCGCTTCACCAGATCTACTGCTGATATGCTAACGACCATCACCGAGTACATATACCAAGGCACACGACAGGAATGGCGAAGCCCGAAACGTTGCATTGGATATATCTAAGGACGTTCGACAGAGTTTGGCATACTGACCTTCTATGCAAACTGCGGAGCTATGGTATAACTGTACATTTGTTTGAACTAATCCAGTCATTCCTCTCTAACCGCACAATGAAGGTGGTATTAAACGGACATGCCTCCCAGAACTACCATACAAACGCAGGTGTCCCCCAAGGATCCATCTTAAATCCTACAATTTTCCTGATATACATTAATGATCTTCCTGATTCCATAAGATACAAAGTAGGTATGTACACCGATGACACCAGAGTTTACTCTCGCCTCGACCAGACATCTGGTGTAGGCGTCAAAGCTAACCTCGCAGCCGATATTGAAAAAAACCTCCAATCTATAGTGGACTGGTCTCGATAAGGTGCAGAGGAGGGTTTGTAATGTGATAGATACCGACTTGGCCGACCGCCTGCAGTCTCTTTCTCACAGGCGCGACGTGGCTTCCCTGTGTCTCTTCTATAAATATTTTCACGGCTTCTGCTTCCGATGAACTTAGATCACTGGTGCCCCATAGATACAAATTTGCACGAGATACTAGATTAACAACTAGATCCCTCACCCTTCTACAGAGAAACCGATAAAATGCAACCGCAACTTCTACTCCAACAGTTTATTTCCTCGCACTTCCCGTCTGTGGAATTCCCTTCCACACGATTGCTTCCCCGACGGCTACAAACTCCAGGAGTTTAAATGTAAGGTCAATAGACACCTCCTAACACACTAACTTGCTCCCATTCTATCAAACTCTCTTCCCATCTGCCCAACCCTCATCCTCGGTATCCTTACCCATCTATCACCTTCCTCCTGACATTCCCTATGTCTAACCACTCCTGCTCTTTACCTTCCCCTATGTAGCCCCATGCGCAATAGTGGCAGTGGAATGCCTTGCTTGGGGTGAAATGATTTTAAAAAAAAAACAAATTCAGGATGATCTTGGAAATCTTCTTCAATGCAAAGAAAAATATTAGTACTGCCTTGATAGATTATCTTAAGGCATTGGATAGTGTTCCACATTCCTGGATGTTAAAGAATTTAAATGTACATGTTACCACCCGTCATCATCAATTTCATCAAACAATGTATGTCAATATGAAAACAACCATTTACCACAATCATATAAATGGAACTATACGTCTGGTGAAATAAACATTAAAAGAGATATTTTGCAAGGTGTATCTTTGTCTCCATTAATATTTTGCATATCATTAATAGCACTAACTAGTCAATCTAACAAGACAGAATGTAGTTATAAAATAGTTCACAAGAAAATAAGCCATCTATTTTACATGGTTGTATGCTGAGAATGATAATAAGCTGGAAAGTTTTCTGCAAACTGTAAGATTCTTCAGCGAAGACATTTGGGAATGAAATTCAATTCGAATAATTGTGCTAAAGCTACATTTTTACGAGGATCTCTACAGCAAACATCCTCAATTAACTTAAACCCTGCTGTAACATTAAAAACATTTAGAAGGCAACGACTGATATTAAAAAGGCAACGAGTGATATTAAAAACTGAATTGAATTCTCAAAACAGAATTATGTCCATTAATAGCCTTACAACCCTAGTTGTCCAATATAGTTTCAACAACTTTAACCGGACTCTAAACGACATCAGATGAATGTATTCTAAATCAAGAAAGATTCTTTCTAAGCATAAGATGCATCATTTAAAGTCTGATATAGACCGTCTATGCATACCCCGTAAAAGGTTTTCAGCTAGAGTTGTCAAACAAGACAACAACTATTGGTTTACTAACATACATAGTAGCAACAAAGGAATAGATAATACAATTAGTCAAACAACATGAAAACAGAAAGATAAAAGAATAAAAAATAAATGAAAGCAGTAAATACAAACAACATTTACATTTAGTATATTCTGTAGACACACAATTCAATAACCAAATAATGCAGCAAAAATATATATAAAAAGTACAAGGATAAAGCTCTTGAACAGATGAAACAACGATGCCAAGAAAAACGTCTGCATGGCTAATATCAAAAGCGTGCAAATAAATCTCATGTTGATGAAGTTAAAACTCATTGATGGTTGCGTGCATCTGGTATAAAGTCAGAGACTGAAGGCTTTATTCTTACTACTCAAAACCGAACTTTTTCACTAGGAATCTTGAGCCAAATATTATACAATAATTAAAGATAGCAACATCAAAACTGCAAATATCTTGAAGATTTCGGATCATTATGAAAACGGTTTCTTTATATTTTAGATGGCTCGCGAACATTTTTAACCAGGGAGTTAACATATAGGCTACAGAAGGAAAACAGTTTGGCAAACAAATAGTTATTAAAAAATAACAACTATAAATATTTATTTAAAAAAAGGCAACCAATTTCTATTGAAACAAAAGAAATTTTCGAAAATATTTATTCATTTCGAAAATTGGCAACCTTAAACACCAAAAGTACATTCTATTGAATGGGTGCATTTGCTTGACCTCAAACATTTCTTATAGATTATGCTTTGTCTTAGCGAGTGCTACTCTCATGTCATTTGTTGTTTCTATGCTGTTTTAGGATTTTGTTTTGAGGGCAAGTAATGTGGAAAACGCTCTCTCAAACTCATAGGTAGTTGTAAATGGAATCAGCAACTTTAGAGCCAGCTTTACAACATCGGAATAGAGCGGTGCCATTTCAATCGAACAATCGCTACAGGACACTTCACAGAAAAATGTTTTGCACCCCCATCATTAATGAAATCAATAAACTGTTCTTGAATCAATTTGTCTAGTAGTAAGAAAGATAGCTCAAGAAATAAAAATAATGCATAGAAAAGGAAAAAAGAGGTAAATAAAAGAGAGTTGAGGGTGAAAAGATAGAATCTCCTTTTTCTAACAACAACGCTGCCTTTATGACTTTGTAACAATCTCAAATTACCATTAATTTCAACTGAGACGTCTCTTTGCGATCTTCTCGAAACCTCTTTCTGTTCCCCTAGCGGACCGATATAGAACATAACGAATTTGAAAATATAGATAAACATAGATAACGATACTGTGAATATAAATAACGAATTTAAGGATGTAAAACTGTTGTATGTCTACCTGTATACATGGTGGCGTGTTCCTATCCTCTTAAGTACGTGGAAACACTATTTGCTGCTCTACAATCGGAAAAATGGATTAAATATATTTGGTTCAATACTGTGCGGGAACTACCGGTAATTTTCGAGGATATAACAAAGAAAACACTGGATGAAAAAATTTTTTTTCAAATTAAAGATATACATCAAGATACGGATAAAAAAAGAATCTGAATTTTATTCAATATGTAACGACGTTTCCAATAAGAAAAAAACGGAACAAAATCCTGGTAAAAGACTTTATCAATTTTGGTGGAAAGTTTGGTTCGTTTTTGTTGCATTTATAGGGTAAATAAGACATATTAGGAAGACGCTACAATTATCTGAAGTATCGGAAGATGGTGTATTTAGTTAAAGGACCGTATTTAATGCAGAAAAAACACGACAGCCAAATAAAATAGAATTATTCAATTCAATATGACAATTCTTCCAGATGAGGTGGAGGTCCTCTTTAGCCTGCCCATCCCACAAAATCACCTGAAGTAGTTATCCGGAATAGGCGTAGTAAAAAGATAAAAATTTTAAGGAATTGAATGATATCGATTTTAAAATGAAAAATATAGCGATTTTAAAAAAAATATTATCTAAAAAGAGCGGGTGTTTCATTCCTACCTGTATATAAGGAATAGAATGTTGCCATCCTATTAAAAACGTGGATAATATGATATATATATATATATATATATATATATATATATATTCTGATGAGCATTTCACTAGCAGTCTATCTACTTTGCGCAAAATCCAATTCTTGTGCTTGCTGGTATAAAATTATTCCCAACCTCCGATTTAGTGATCACTAACGCAGTAACCTATTACGGTCACATCAGTAACATAGACAACGATTACGCTTAATAAATTTGTGGTTACAGAATAATGATATCGATTTCGAGAACAAAAAAAACACAGTTAAATCTAATGAGAACAGAGGTAATTATTTTGAGGATATCATTCAAACGTTACAGTGGTTGAATATGTTCTCAAGTCCAACATCGAATGAATCTAGGCAGCTTTCAAGTTTCATCATTAATCCACTTCTGAACTAAATTTCAAAATGTTTAGTTTGAGTTTGAGGGTTTTTTTTAACGGCATATCAACTTCTGTGGGTTATTTAGTGCCAACTGTTGGGGTTTGAATGTATTTATTTAATCTTCGATTATAGTAAGAAGGTTGATGTAGTCAAATTTTATGAAAGATTTTTCTGCAAACCTTTGATATCTTCTAGATTCCAGTTTGAAAATAGTCTGCTGGTAGTCATTTTTCCTTAAAAATATGTTATGGCAAATTTTTGTTTGCTTCAAAATATCTTTTAGAAATATTTTTCTTTTAAAAGTGTCTATTTTTCTTTAAAAGTCTATTTTTATTTATATGTTTCTGTAAAATTCTATTTTTATTATTTCAAATCTTTTGACCCCAGTTTGGTTGTTAGGTATTTGCTTTGGAAACAACAGCAATTAGGAGGTGATTCCATGATTCACAAATCACATGTCTTGATTCCCGAAGTAGTTTATCGTCATATGCAGGACGGAACACGAGACTTCGTTTCATTAGCTTATACAATCTTGTTATGGAAAGCGAGATAGATTATTAGAAAGTAAATTATACAATTTCACCAGGATATACAGTTAATTCCTATCTTGTTTAGTAAAACATACACTGCATAAATGTAATCACAGAATGACCCGAATATTCAAAAGAGAATGAAGGGGAATTTTCAGATTAATAATTTCTTCTATTCCTTTTTATGTCACCTGTAGAAAATTCTATATCATAATGGAATTTCTCACACAAAAATACCATTACGGAAAAATAAATATTATTTCCAGATTAGCATTTCAAAAATAAACAAATAAGAAACCCAATAGTATTAAGTTTTAACATCGGCTTCCACATCATAACATCCGCTTCCAAAGCTGTCACTTCCAGATATTTCAATGAAAATAAAATACAATTTTAGAACCAGGAAAACTATTGCATATCCCTAAGTGTAATGGAAATGTCGCATTACATATTTTTGTGTTCAAAGTAATTCAGATTAACTGTACGACAATGCATTCATCATTGGCAGCTGCAATATGTTCCTTTTTAATTTATGAACAGAATTATAATTTTACCATGTTTGAGTGTCATTTTTGAGCAAACTTAACATTCTTGAATTTCTTTTAATGAGAACGTTGCATACATGACATATCAATTTAACAAAAATCAGTCCCCTGTTAATATTATTATTATTATATTTAATATTATCGCTGTTGTTGTTAATTCTATTTGAATTTATGCTATACGATATTATTATTTACATTAATTACATGGGGTGTATTGCTATAAATTGGTTGGTGTTTCCACAGTAAAAAGTAGGCAATAATCAGCATCTAAATTCATGGTGTTATATTTTTTTACTATTCATTTACATAAAGAAAAGCAGGCCTTTTTATCTGGTGGGATTACAGTGAGAGAGTAAAAAAGTTACAAGGGATATCGAAGAATAAGATATCATATGGTTGGGAATCAAGTAGATGGAAGATGGCAATTGTCGTTGCATTTATACGTTTTTTTCTGTTTTTTTTTTAAGGTGAGAGCTATCAGGGAAACCAACAAATGGTGCTGATTTCCACAAAACGGAAGTGCAAAAAATCACTTAAAGTAGAGCAGGAGACGATATTTATCAAATTTGACGGTAAAGCGATGGGTTCTACTTGGAAATCTAATAGCTCGAGTAGATTCATGTGTTTGGGAAAAAAGGAAAAGAGCTGAACAAAACAGTTGCCATCAAAATGCATGTAGAAAAAAAAGAAGGTAGCCATAACCCTTCTACAAGCAAGTCATCGAAAGCAGGCTGCCATGTCAGGATCGATCACATTGCAGATTCTCTTTATTGTGATTCTCAAGATAAATAACATGAGCAACAGAACAGATATAGAAACAGTACTCAATGCGTGGACTAATTATAATAGTGCAAAATAGATTCTGACGAGAAAAACATCCTGGCTCGACGCATTAAGCTAAACTTCCTAGTAGTAGAAAACCTCATTTATCAATACGCGTTTTATGTTTAACTGTAAACCCTGCCCTCTATTTCATTATTCTTGATTACTCATAGACATAATTTTTTGTAAAAAATTATAGGGAATAATAAGGTATGTTGAAGTGCAAACAAGCGGCATGATGTTCCATAGATGGTAACAAAGTTTAATAACTGTTAGTAAAGTGAATGAACTCAGTCGTCACTGCCTCGCTATTATCTCTCTCTCTCTCTCTCTCTATGTGAGTGACAATAGTGACATATATATATATATATATATATATATATATATATATATGGGTTTTGCAGAAAAATACGGACTTGCAAAATGAAAACAAAGGAAGCAATAAAAACGTTTTATATGCAGAGAACCGACAGTTCATTTAGAATAGTTATTGTTACATACTACATTATTATTTAGTGTAACCGCCGGCGGCGGAGGCGACGACGTGAAATGAATCACACGCTTTCGATACCCAGTCCTTTTACATATTGGCGAACGTCTCCATTATGGCAGCTTTCAGAGAGTCGACCGTGTTGTGGGCCTGCGTGTTAGCCTTGAACTCGATCACGCTTCAGAAGAAATAGCCGAGAGTTTTGCAGTCGGGTGAGGAGAGAGAGGCCACAAATCCGGCGACTAGTAGTGAAAAACATTGTTGAGCCGCTATGCCTGTAAATTCTTGGCCTTGTGCGCAGGCGGGGCTTACTCCTTGAAGACATAGGGGTATCCAGCGGCAGTCTCGTCTATCCATGGCTTCAATACACTCCTCAGCACATCCTTGTAGATCTCAGCAGTGACCCTCAAGACCTTCTGAAAGAAGAAAATGCATGACGTCTCTCTCACTGAAGATGAAGTCATGGACCGTGACTGAAATAGGGAAACTTCATATGCCTCACGACAGGAACCGCGTCGATGTACTTGAAGATCCACCTGTCGGTCAGTCTGTTGATCGTCTGCACCTGGATGAATATTTTCATCACAGATGAACCTCAGCATCGGGGCAGACCTTTGCTTGAGCTCGTTCATCAGAGCCGCCGCCTTGACCTTCCTCGATTCTTTAGAGTCAATCGTGATCAGCATGCTGTGAGACTTGCGATAGCAGGAGTAACTAATATCCTTCTTGTTCGTTTGGAATACCGTCGAATTTTGACAGCCCATGTCAACGTCAATATTGGCGTAGGTCTTGCTTCTATCTTTGCCGACTGTCTCCATAACGGCGGCGATGAAATCATCGGTTCTAACGGCCGAAAGACGAACAATGTGGGCCTTTCGTTTGTCAGTAAACTCGTCCTTGTTCTCAAACGCCTTCTAGTTTTTCCAAATCTCTATGTCCATTGTCTTTTTGAACAAAACCAGACAATAACTTCCGCAGATTCCTTCTCGAGGCGAAAAAAAGCTACTAACGCTGATCTGCGCTCATATTTCATCCTGGAAATGGGTAGAGAGAACAAAGTTAGTGAATTTTTAAACTGTCGGATATTGTTTTTAATTCCTATTTCTTTTTTTTTCTTTTTTCTTTTTCGTTAAGTGTCGGATTTCGCTGCAGCACTCTGTATATATGCAACCAACTTTATTATAATATAAAGGATACCGTGTCTTAGCAAATGACACAAGGCAAGCGAAGTATGTAATTTACTGTTTCTACATAAATAAATATGGCAGATATAAGCAACAAAATTAGTTTAAATCATAACTCTCTTCATAGGCTATATTTGTCAGAATTTCTGACGAGATATCACACCAGAGATTTTGCTGATTTTTAAAAAAATATTCTTTTCTTCATCAGGCACCAGTTCTAACCACATTAATTTATTTTTAGTTTTTAAGTGCCGTAATGTTTTTTTATTTGCATCTCCATGCGTTTTGCATTTGACTAATTTACTAAAGAATTGTCATATATATCTGGTTGTCTTGTTTCGCTAATCAGTATGCATACATTTTTCTACTCTATTACAATAATTAAATTCCAAATTGTTAGCTAAAATACCCGAAATTCTGCATCTGAGTTAATGTTTCGGACGAGCTCATGTACGGTTCGCCTCTAAATGGAAAGTGGCTCTGACTGTCGCCAATCAGAAGCATTTGGAAGGTTTTGTTCCGGGCCTAAACGTAATTTTCCAATGTCTGAAAGCGCTTATCGAGAGTGGGCCAGAAACTGATCATCTCTGGTCGGGTCGGCGCGGTGAAGGGGGTATGATGTTGAAAAACCCGAAAACACCTAGTGATCCTCGCGATGACATCAGTGATGACACCCTCTAGGGCCCCCATTACGGTGCGTATTTTTGAAATTAATATTTACCAGATTTGCTCCTATTGTTAATCTGTGTTAATAGAATAAATCATTAAGTAAGATAACGTCTACTCCCTCAGTTATGGATTCACAACGGCATTCAACTAATTTACCTCGTGGGCAGGAATTATCTTCGAAAGACAGAACTTAGGAACTGACTTAACATGACTGGTGGATAATTGTTGTGTGTGTGGTAAATGTTTTGAGATTAAGTGTGTAATATTTTTTTACAGTTTTAGTCATTAATATTTTGTAAGATATTATTATATGTTATTATTATGTCATTTTTCATAACATTTCGATTTCTGCTAAAGTCGCACTACAAATAAAGTCTGCAAGAGACCTAAGGCAGGTCGTGGCTTGTTGTTATGGCTCCATTTAATGTTTTTTTATCTCCTCTATCATCTCTAGCGTTACATAGACAATGTTCTCCTTAGTGTGCGGGCTGTAGTTAATAAGGCAATTTTTTTATATGTCATAAGGTGGGGTTTTTAAGGATACTTTCAATGTGTTGTTTTGTTCCATTTTTTATCATTCCAAGTGCTCCTACTATAACTGGCACTACTCTTGCTTTCAATTTCCACAATTTTTATATTTCAATTTCCAGGTCTTTATATTTTGACAGTTTTTCGAATTCCTTGATTGCTATGTTACAATCTGCTGGACAAGCCATATCAACTAATAGACTAGTTTTTTTTTCTTTCTGGTTTTTAACAATAATGTCCGGCCTATTTGCTTCAGTTTTTCTCTTTTTGTAAATGGTGCAGTCCCATAGAATTGTACATCTATTTCTGTAACCGCTGCTGGGTGAAGTTTATACCAGTGTTTGTTTACAATTTTCCATGGTGTTTGCACTTTGTCCAATGTAAATATTGCCCCACGCTATCGTGAGGATTGTTATATTCATTTGGGGCAAGTACAGAACAACCTGAGATTAGATGGTCTTTTGCTCATTGGTGTTTTTCACAGAACGTCCATTTTGGATCCTACATTATTATGTATATTATTTGCCTGAAGGTTTCTTGTGAAAACATTTTGTTCTTCGCTGCAAGTATAAAGTCTTCAAACTCAGACTTTAATCCAGATGCACGTAACCATCTATGAGTATTAAATTTATCAATATTGAATTTATTGGCACGTTCTGGTTGTTGACCATGCAGAAGTTTGACTTGCCAGCGTTGTTTCGTCTGTTCAAGAACTTTATCGTTTGCTTGCATTTTCATATTTTTTTTTGCCGCAATAGTTTATTCTAGGCTTATGTTTTGCTTTTTCTACAAAATCTACTGGCTTTGGAAAGGTATTAATCCGTCCCTTCCCCGCAAGTTATGGGTTAAAACAAATATAGAATTTGGATACCCTACCCTTAAAAATATTTCCCAATGAATCTTGATACTCGAAAAAAAAAATTACTAGACACAAAAACTTATTTAAAAACAACAATAAGTTGTTGAAAGAAAAAGGTATTACCAGCAGTAAATAAATAAAAAAATAGTTGGCAGTAAATGACCCGCCGAGTGTAATTTGCCATGAAATCAAAACAACAAACCAACAACCGAATCTACTAAATGTAAATCTTGTTTGTATTCAATGCCTTCCTTTATTATTATTATTATTACTATTATTATTATTATTAGTAGTAGTAGTAATAGTAAACGAAATGAGGGACGTACCTCTTCCAATATTTTTGAACATCAGAGATGAGAACGATTTAAGAAAAAAAAGAAAACAAGTATTTGACAATGTTAAGCAATATTTCGTAAGTATATCTGTTTTCTTCAAGTTATATTTTTGTAAACATTCAAGTATAAAAATATAAAAACCTACAGAACTTATAAGAACTTGCACAAAGTTGCTTATCGTATAGTGAAAAATCTCTGTACTTGCAATGAATGTGTCAGAACAAATGAAACGTGTGATGTCACGCATCTGAAACATGTAACATAATTTTGTACGAAATCTTATAATTTCCATAGAATACTCACATTTTTTATGCTCGAATATCTTGTTAAGTAAAATTTGAAGCCATATATACTGTCAAAATATTAACATATTCATTAACATTGTTCTGTCACTCACATAGCGCTTTTCTTTTAATTATTATTATTATTATTATTATTATTATTATTATTATTATTATTATTATTATAAAAATGATGACAATAATATTATTAAATATAAATAGCTATTTCAATCTTGAAATTTAACCGAATATGCATTTACATAGGAAGATGTAGTAGATAATGAGTGATAATGAATGATGGTATTGTGAGCAGATTAAAGGCTCTATCTGAAAGAGACTAATTTTTAAATCTCTCAATTGGAGAGGAGTTTGAAATAACAAATTGTCGCAGATGTATCAGCATGAAAATAGGCTAAAGGATATTTTGTGACGTCAATGTTACTGATTTGCTAGGATCCGTTAAATTTCATATCATTGAAAATTTAATATAATTAACCTCGTTGTTATTAAAATTGTAGTCCGTGTATTTTTACACCAGCTTAACAATCTCTTTAAATTCTAATGCACTGGAAACCTCTAATAATCACTTCAGTATTCTCCCTTCCCGAAGTTTTACCGCGCTTTGAAGGGACATTATTAATCCATATGATGTTTATATATTCAAGGCCTTCCGTTTGACTTTTCAGGATTGTTTCTCGTGTCTACTGCTCTATGTGCTATCAACACCTTTAAATTTTACAAAACACTTTGGTTTGTAGGTGTTGTTTTCTGATTGTTTATTAAGTTTTGATCTTATTTAATTATAATTAATGACCCGTTGAGCTTTCAAAATCGTCTAACTGTTGAAGATATTCCTCTCTTTTCAGCTGAAATAAATATAACTTTCTCTTTGCAGCTGTAAAGTTGAAGATTCTACAGTTCGTCATTGATGACCTCTCATATCAATCCTTGCCTATTTTTATGTTTTTAAGAGTTATGCTACTGCATTCGTTTTTCTACGGTTAATTGCCTTATCTAAAGCTGGACAGAATTTCCATTTGCTCTTCTACTTCCTATCGATTTTTATCTTCATATAATCTTGTCTTATGGCGATATATGTGCAACCATTTGCAGCAATAGCCTTTCTCTCTTTAGACCAATTATTTTGATGGGATTTCGTATCCTTAATTATTATTCTTCAAATAACAACTTTTTTGGTTAAGTCATAAATAACTTCCCTTTTTGGAAACCAGTAATATTTTTGTTGACCATTATCCTCATTGCTAAACGTTCTTTAAATATGCAACAAATGGTAGTGACAAATGGGTTACATACCCTAATGTTTAATGGAAATGACACGCATCCATTTCCGAAACCAATCAAAAAAGAGGAACCTCACTACCATATATTTTTGTGTTTGCGGTTGGGATAACCGGGGTAAGATTCACTGGAAGTTGTTAAAATGCATGAAAAAATAAATAAACACTTATGCTTACAGCTGTTACAACGTGTGTATAAGATTCTACTTCAAATACTAGTAGCTAAAATTTCATTCACTTACTTGACAATGCTATTAAAATAACACAGCAAAATAAATTGCAATTTGGTTGGTTCATTCAACTCGCACACAAAATTTCATTTACCCTGCACCAATCATATTTTTCGTTCTCTCTTAAATATTTTCGACGATGAAACTACTCTAGATTAGACAGTTTTTAGAAAATTCTTCACAGCAAAACATACAGATATTTACTCAAAATGATAGGATACCTTATTTAAAAGACTCGGCATATCATTGCAAATAATGGGAATATTAACATACAATTGTAATTTATCGTAAAAAAATATTTATGAATCAAACTAATAGACGCGTTTCTTTCATATTTTTTATCTATTTAATTATGTATGAATCATCTCCCCCTAAGCAAGCTGGAAAAGCCACGAGTTCGATGAGAGTTATAGATGAGAGTGAAAGAAATAATGAGTAAAGGTAAAAATGTGTGTATTTAACGGGATATAAGATGACGATTGATGTTGCATTTACATTTTTGTAGATTGTAGATACCAGTAAAGCAAGCAAACGGAATAGAGTTCCACGAATTAGAGGGTCATCTGGTGGTAGGTTTTAGCACTTTTAACAGTAAAGGGGTGATATCTAGATGTCAATATATTAGCACGCTTAAGTTAATATAGTCAGGGCAACAATTGAATATTTTCCTCAGTGCAGTTGCCATGAAAACATCTATATAAAAGACAAAGTGAAACCACATTAAGTCGTTGAGAACGTGATTGATATCAATAATCAGTGTAGTCTTTAATAGATTAACTTGTATGATTTACTTGATATATGAAATAGCCATGTATAGTCTGTGGAGTAAAACATTAACCACACTGACTGAATATGTTTTAGAATTGAAATTCAGATATAGTAAATCAAATATAGCACACATATATATATATATATATAAGGAAGGTGATTTAGTGGAACGAGCAAAAGTTTGATGATAACAAAAAACAAGTTTCGAAAAAAAATTTCAGCACATATGGATAATGTAATAATACATTTCTTTTCTTCCATACAAAGATTTTTTTTTCCTTTTAGGACGAGTCCCGATGTTATGCTTTGAGATAGAACAAACATCAAAGCTTACTGGTTTATGTACAAAGTACGGCTTGAAGTTAATATTAGAAAGACAAAGGGACGCGTTTACTCGTTTCGGTTTACCTTGCTATATTGAATATACATAAAATATATTATAAGTTATTGTGCAACAGATTCTAATTTCAACATCCTACCTTGTTATATTAGATCGAAGATGATAAAATATCCAATTTTTGAGAAGTTCAAAATCATTTAGACAGTTATTTGATTCACGCTTGGGAGATAATGTTTCGAAAGAAACATGACTGATTGGGTAGAATATTTTCCTGCATTAGGCTGCATTACTTTCTGTGGTAGACTGGTTACCAACCAAAGCTATAGAAGCCAATCTGTTGTAATATTTAATACATAGCTTGGCGGGTAAGTGGTGAAGTCATACATTCTCGAAAGGATTTTGCGAGAAGGTGACTGCAACAAATTCATGTAACATAATACCTTGAACGGGAGATGGAACTGACCGATTCACCCAGCTGTAGATAAGGTCCAGAAAGGGAAAACCAGCTTGAAAAGCAATGGCTCTGCCAGGTGTAATTAAGTGATACATCTGAAGGTAGATAATCTCAAGAAAATGACAACTTGAAATGCAAAATTGCGTGGGTTAAGCGACGTGACGGTATGGGTTGCGTGGAAGTTTTATGACTGTACAAAATCTATCATTTTGGCTGAAAAAGATATTTTCAAACGAAATGTATTGAATCACGCGAGTGCGCATTCAATCCACCCAGCCATATTGAAAAATTTATATGATAAAACATATTTTACTATATACTATATTTAACATTTAGGTATGCTACACTTCTGGGTTATAAGGAATATATCGTGGATAAATTGACCATGGACATCGCCTCATGGTGATGAGTTCAATGTTTATACACGCACACACACAAACGCACACACACACACACACAGATACACACACACACACACACACACACACACACACACACATATATATATGTATATATATAGATATATATATACTAGCAATATAGCCCGATGAAAGCTTTTAAACTAACCCATGGTACTGGAGCTCAGACTCTTTCGATTTTGGTACGAAAGACTAAAAAGCAATAGTCGTTTCCAGTTAAAGCGAAACCGTAGACGGAAAGAAAAATGAATGGATGTAAGTCAAAGTTTGATTTCCTGGTATCGATATCAAATAAGTTTTTTTCGTCGTAAACTGAATTTTGTAGACTAAAAAATCATCTGAGCAAATGGTATCATGGCTGAAACTAAGAACAACAATTATACCTAATTAGAGCCAAACCCGAAGCAAAAACTAAAATAAAAGGGCTGAAAAAACCAGACATACAGGCAGATAAACAGACACACACACAAACATCTTGGCTTATATATATACTATCGATTTTCTGCACTATTGTGAGAACTAAAACCTAGAAACTTCTGAATATAATTTCTTATGTCTTTGTCTATGAGTGTATTAAATTTAATTAAAATCGGACCACTCCTTCTATAACCCGATTTTTTCGATTATCGATTTTCGATATTTGTCGGGGGTACCTATTTAGAAAACCTAGCTAAGAACACTCGCAGACGCTTATAGTGCAACTGGGTAAATTTTCAAGAAAACCGGTTCAGCAGTTTCGCAGTCTATAGGTAACGGACACACACTGACACAAACACAGAGACAAAGTTATAAATTTCCAAAGAGACAGTGTTCCATTCGAAATACAAGGTGCAGTTAGAGGTGAGATGTAGAGAGTTTAATCGTTAATAGCTCGGAATTTTTAATTGCGAACTAAGTTTCAAATCCGTAGGCTTTGTTAGATTCATTTGCGCGTAGATATATTTGAGAAAAGTATGATTCCACCTATTCTGCCCGCATCAATGTGAAAGACTTCTATCATTAAATCTACTATTATCTAAAAAAAAGTTTTCGTACAAAATACTTCTTCTTCTTCTTCTTTTTCCTCTTCTTCAATGTGCCATGTATCTTCAGGATGTGGGCTATCCGGCTTTCCGCGTCTCTTTGTACCTGATAACTGTTACCAAGCTTCTCCTTTTAACACATCCAAAACCCGCTGTGCCATCCACCTGCTATGTCCCTCCAAATAGATTATTATTTGCATTTTTGTTTCTTTTTCCCTCTATGTGACCTGCGAGTTTCAGGTTCTTCCTGATCACATGTCCCAATAACCTTAGCTGATGATCAGTATTGATTTTCTTTTTCGTTTCCATCATTTCTACAATCTGATCATTGCTAACAATCTTGATCCATGAATGCACAGTATCCTTCTGTAGAACCACATTTCAGTTGCTTCAAGTTCTTCCTTCATCCTTGAATATTGTTTAGTATTCACTGCAATATTGAATGACAGACATCACCTAACAATCCAGAACTCTTTTCTTTGTTTCTAGCGAAATATTCCTGTCACTTAATATTCCGCTCAGCTTCTGCAATCCCTCATTGGCCATTCAAATTGGCCTCCAGATCTCAGTGGCGAATTTCCCGTCTTCCGTTAAAACAATTCTCAAGTATATTTAAAGTTTTGTACTTGCTTGATTTTTATATCCTCAATCCTGTAATTGACATTTTGTCTCCTTCATTTTCAGATGAACATACTTTCGGTTTTCTTGTAATTTATTTTGACTTTCTTTATCTACATTTTTAAGAGGTCTTGTAATTTTCATTCTGTGTTAGCTATCTGCATTTTATCATTTGCGTATCTTATTTTGTTCAGACTCTGACACCTAATGACCAATCCTGGTATAAGTACTAGGGTCCCCAGAAAAGTCTCGCTGTACATATTGAATATAACTAGTGAAAGACATACACCCCTTTCTATCTTTGTAAATCTGCTGAATTTCTTTCCTCTACGTATGCAGGTTGTTTGCTACCAGTAGAGGTCCTTGATTACTCTGATGTCTTTGCAAATTTGTCTAGGTTTCTGAGCATTACAATCAAATCTTCCTGTCGAATTTTTGGTATTCCCCACAAAACAACGTTAAACTCCCCTTTTCATTTGTATTGCACTTTCTAATAGCAACCTAAGCATAAATATGACATCTGTTGTTCTAGTGTCCGTGACAACACTGCACTGTTCTTGTACTATTTCCCGTCTGATATTGCTTTGCGCTCTATTCATCAGGATTCTGAAAATTAGTTTCGTTATATAGCTTAACTGAATTTTCAGTGGAGTTCGCATTCGATTTCGTCTGACATTTTAGGCAGAGCCATGAAAATTGATTTATTTAGGTTATCTGGAATTACACTGACGGTTATCTGGTATTACACTCTTGTAAATTTCATTTATTATTTCGGTAACTTTCTCTATACCGAAATCTTCTAAGGCTGGGACCATCACTGGGACTATCACTATTCCAGCTGCTTCATGCCTATTCAGTTTGCCCATTGCAGTTTTCACTTCCAATTTTAGTATTTCCATTCTGTCAGCATAAATATCTCATGGAGGTTGATATTCTGTTAAAAGAGTAAAAAAAAGAAAATCAAACAAACAGATTATGTTTTATAGTTTCGCATGATTGCAACTTTATAGTTTCATTCCTACGACGTGAAACTCTTACATAGCATAGAGTATATATTTGGAACGTCCACATTGTTATATAAGTCTGTATTTGTTGTTTTCAGTATTATTATTCCATTAAGATTTATGACGATTTGCAAGGAACGATACCGCAACACTAGTTATGATGTTATAGCAAATTTGTCAACTTAGAGATCTCTTTGTGCGTTTGTGTTTGTGATCGGACGCGTATGTGCACTGAAAAATATTGTGCTTTCGACATACTCTGGGAATGAAATATATTAGAATTATTTCAGCATATAGCAGAGGACTGGGCTCTTTGTTATTTCCCAACCATTTATTTTATATTTACATAAAGGGTTTCTGCAGAACGAACGTTGTAAAAACAACAAGAAGGAGAGGACGACACAAAATATTCACGAACATATATGACACAGAAAAGAAATTATTTACATTTCAGAAAATGTTTAGTATGACATTCCTGTTAGAAAAACCATTTCATGTTGAAACCAAAAATGCAAAAGTAGTGCACACCAGGAAAATAAGCTCTAGAATTATTACGTAATAAAAAAGGTTTTGTGTTTGAAAAATCTACTGACGATTTATTTCTACAATAATGCACTGCCAAATCAATAATGTATGACTAACAAACATTTTTTGCTAATAGAAAGCAAATATAAATATTTTAGCCTATATCGTTGAAGTGTTTTGTTCTTGCTCAGAAATGCAATAGCAGTTGATGAATTGATGTCATTCTAGCTCAAAAATTAAATAATCCAAGTGATAAAGTGATGTATTTTATTTAAGAAATTCAGTAATACAATTCATGATGTAATGTCTTTCTTGCTTAGTAGTTCAATAATACAATTAATGAATTGAGGTTTTTATTGCTCAGAATGTCAATAATAGAACTGATGAAGTGATGTCTTTCTTCTTCAGAAATCAAATAATGCACTTGATGAAATGATCTCATTTTTACGCAGATATTCAATGATACATAGTCATGGCTTAAATTGTTGCTAAAACGGTGACACCATCACCGATGAAAACGTATTTGATCAGATCAGATTTTTCATCTCAGTGAAAAGAAATATATGCATATATTAATTAATCATATTATTGAAAATCCTTTATGTTATTGGGAATATACCATTTGTAAACTACATACGTGAGACATGTTTATGTGGTCATGCTTCTTTTTAAGTTATGATGGACACGACAGATGAATTCCTGCAATTGTTGCTGTCTACTGTGTAATATACCCCCGCCAAAAGTAAAATTTTTTCAGGTTATTTAGTTAAGGTAGTAAAGAAAACTTGATTTCATATAATTCATAAAATGAATTAGGTGTAAACAGATATGAAGTACTCGAGTAGAATTTGCAATGCACTAATCTATGCAAATTAAACTAATGTATAAAAACTCATCATGACACATGATTGTGCGCAAATCAGAATCAGGCTGAAGATAGGACAAAAACAACCGGGTTTTGTTAAGGAACAATGAATCCAAAATTTGCTTAGTATACGCCCAGAAAGGACGATGCAAAAGAAAAAAAAGGATGCCTGCCTATGTTTTGTAGATCTTGATGAAGTTACCGATAAAGTACGCCACAAAATTGATAGGAAATGCTCAGCAATCTAGACATATTTAGAAAGAACGTTATAGTGTTCAAGAAAGTCTACTCGCAAAACACCGCTTACATCCGGACAGGAAATGAATTCAGCAGATATACAAAGATACAAAGGGGTATAAGACAAGGATGTGTCTCCTCATGGGCTATTCCGAGTTACCTAGAAGATATAGAAGCATTCGTCATCGGTGGTCACAATCTAAACAGCACAAGGTACGCAGCTTATACAGTGCTGATTGCCAACAAAGAAAACTACAAAACCTCCTAGAAAGTAGATGAAGAAGGTCGAAGCACAGGAATACAAATATACTACAAGAAAACCAAATGTATGCTTATCAGCAAATAGAGAAGCGCAAAATGTCAGTTAAATTTTGGGATACTAAAATGAAGCAGTTCTATACATTTAAGAAAGTCGGAAAGTGTGACAAATAGATCCGAAGAGGATTTAGTATGGCGATAGATGCATTCCATAAGCAGAGCTCAGTATTAAAAACAACATTTTTGTTTAGATACAAAGAAGACAATAATAGAAAACTATGGGGCGTCTGTTCTTCAGTATGGCAGCAAAACTTAACAATATCATCATGGATGAATGAAAAACTTGAAGTAACTGAAATCTGCTTCTACAGAAGTATGCTCCAGATATCATGGATCAAGCATGGGAGCAATGATAAGGTTAGATGGAAAACGAAAGGATGGAAACAAAAAGAAAAGTAATACTGAGAATCAAGAATATGCTCTAAAGTTTCTGGGGCATCTGGTGAGGAGGAAGGGCTTAGACTATCTGATCTCCACAGGTCAGTTTGATAGAAAATGAAACAGAAAAAAGCAGTGGAAACCATATTTGACGGGCCTTAGCAGGGTGATGGCAGAGCGGGGATTGGCCGGGGTAACAGGAGAAAATTGCTAAGAGCCACCTGATATAGGGAGACGAGGAATGCCATGATCGCCTATGTCATGAAGGGACATGACACATAGAAGAAAAAGGAGAATCTAAATCCGCATTAGCACTGCATTAAGTGTAATCACTGTTTTTCTGCTTTACGAGATTTGTACTTCTACATACTGACGTCGTTAATTGCGACACTTTGCCGCCAGCTTTTAATATTTTCATTGATTAACGTTTTGCGGATTTACTACATTATGTCTTTCATATTTCTTTTGTTAATACCCTGTAGTTTAGTGACAGTAGAAATATGTGTACATAGCTATAACTTAGCAAAGTTTGTTTTCCTAGAAGAAATGTTGACTTAAAGAATAACAAACTTTACCGATGATAAATGTCTGTACTACAAAAAAGAAAAGAAAATTATTTGATATTTTTCTACCCAGGATCCAATCATATTTAATCACCAGCCGATATTTATATCAGAATAATACTCTCATAGAAATGTTATTCAAGATAGATGTCTTTAAAACCTGGATAACTATTACAAAATAGCTACCATCAGTCGGTTATTTGTAAGAGTTTGTTTATAAAAAATGTAAGCAACGGCCATACCCAAACGTGTTATAAAACTACACGCTCCATATAAATATTTTGGATATAAAACAGTAGGTATTTTTGATAAGCTAAAACATGTAGATGACGATACGTCCTCTTTTTTTATAAAATGAAAAAATATTCCCTAGAAGAAATGTAATGAATTGAAAATACGTTTAATATTTGTGTAGGAAATATTCTCTCGCAAATTGCTCTAATTTCGGACCAGAAAAAGAAAAATGCTGACAATTCAACTCGCCGGTTCCAATCTCGCCAACTGCTCTCCACCTAACCAGTTCAACCCCCTCTTCGCTTCGAAAATGACTGCTTTTATCGGCCGATCAATTTTTTCCATTGGCCAACAACACAGAGAGGACGCCAAAGATTCGCATACACTTCCATAGTGACTCCTGTGGCGGACTTGTTTTGGGTATGTAATTTTCTTTTTCGCCGCATTTTACCTTCGTAGTTTTAACGCGACGCGCTGTCGCTTGGTTTGACGAGGTAAGTCGCCGTTTTCTTCGCTATAATTTGAAATAGTAACAGAATAAAATACAGAGTGTATTAGGGAATCGTTCTGATATCCTATATCGCAACAAAAGTTTCAATTACTGAAATTTAACCCACGAAATATATGCCGTGTAAATTATTAAACACTGACTATTTATATATTATTTTTTCGTTTTGTCTAGTTTGATATAAAACTAAACCTACAAAACAATATACATCTAAACCCATCATCATCTCTTTCTCTGACGTCTGTGATAATACTACAAAATTTTAAGTGTGGAATCGTCCCTCTACGCATAGTTCCGTGACTGTATAGCACTCTCCGAGACCAAACACAACCCTGAAATCCCCTCCTCTGACCTCTCGGTTCTTGGATACTTTCCTCTTTTCACGTGCATGGCCTGGGTGTATATGTCCGTGTACAACTTTTTCTGGCTAGGGAGAACTCTTTTGAATATCCTTTCCACTTTTTATCGTGCCTCCGTCTCTCTACTAAATTCAGTAAGCTATCGCTTCTTTTTTTACCGTTCTCTTCTCCTGACTGCTTTACGATATAAAGTATTTCAGATAATCTAGACAATGTTTTTTAAACTATTTGCTAATGTATTCGTGTTCCAAGAATTCAATGTTCGTCATGACAAGTGGCTGGAAAACACTGTCAGTGGATTCCAAATATTGAACATTTTAGACAATCAGTTACTCATTCAAATGGTGTACTCCCAAATGCGTTTTCTCCGTCAGGAAAAAAAGAACAGTGTTCTCTTCTAGATTGTTTCTTACTTCTATTCCTGACACTTGGTAAATCTGACCATGTCTCTTCTACAACCAACTTTATCCAGGGATCACCTGTTAGAATAAATTTCTGCAATAGACGTGCAGACTAGGACTCGTTCCGTGTTTTTTTTGCCCCTCTAAAGCCTCCTCTTTCGTGACTGCTTGCATGATGCTTTCATTCGTTTTCTAAGAAATTTCGACTTAAAACTTGTTCGTCTCTTTGGATCTCTCTGGCTTGTTCATCTGCCATCGTTTACTGAAATCACATTTGTCGGCGATACAAAAGTGACACGTCTTACCACAACCGGAATATTTTGTAACTGTGTCCTAAACGATACTAAGTAGTTGTTTGCTAAATGTTTAAATGCAAAGTCAATTTCCATCGTCTGTCTAATTGACTCCCGTCCCTCTCTTATCAATGTTCGACCTCCTCACTACTTTGTTTCATCCCTCATTTTAAACACCTGCACATCAGTAGTGGTCCTGCTTTACTTGGATTGAAACGATTATATATATATATATATATATATATATATATATATATATATATATATATATATATATATATATATCCATCCGAAGACAGATCTTATTACAGCTCATCATTAGGGTTAGATATCCGATTGCTATTACCCAGAATTGAAACCCTACCGAAATAGCGTCAGTCGGTTATTATATCTCTGTGCTATCGGTAGAAGGAGGTACACATTTTAGCTTATGATGTAGTTAGAGTGGTCTAATTCATTAATGAATGAGCGATGCGTAAGTGCTGGAGTAACTACTGTTTTTTTGAATGTCTACCATTCTTTCAGAGTGCTCGATCAGGGTGTGATACCAATATATATATATATATATAGTCATCCGCAGACAGAACTGTTTCGCTTGTAATCAGAGCTCATCAGTACGGTCAGACATCCGATTGCTTTTAACCCAGGATTGAAACCTTACCGAATTGGCGTCAGTCTGATATTCTACCTCTGAACTCTCGAGGTAGACATTTTAGAGTGTACATTATCATTATGCTCCCGTCCAATAGCTGACAGTGTTCTAATTCACTGCTAATGAAAGATGCGTAGATGCAAGGGTAGCTACAGTTTTGCAAAGTCTACCATTTTTCCATAGTGCTCAATCAGGGTGTGAGAGCGTAAATAGTCATTCGCAGACAGATCTGTTTCGCTGCATCACAGCTCATCATCACGGTTAGACATCCGATAGCTTTTTACACAGGATTCAAACCCGATTGAATTGGCGCCAGTCGGCGATTCTACCTCTGAGCTATGGGCCCTCGTTAGAAGAAGGTAAACTTTTTAGCGTGTACATTATCATTATAAACACACCCAATAACTTAGAATGTTCTAATTCATTGCTGAATGAACGATGCCTATATATATATATATATATATATATATATATATATATTGGTATTGTATTTAGCCTTGTGTACGTATATCGGATATTGTTACATATATATGACATAAGGTAGAAATCTGTGTTTTCAAGAGCACGAGATTGTTCTCTATATCCTTGGTTTGATTCTTCTATTTAAAATTCAAATTGTTTTGATATTTAAGGTGTTAATGTTTGTGTGATATGATAGATATTTCAGGTGAGTATGATAAATATAGATAGTATGTGCTTTTTTATTTTTCGTTGTTAATATCTTTAGTATTTTTACGTAGCAATATCACTTGAATTTGAAATTAACTCATTCAGTTTAGTTCTCTGTGAAAAGCTCTAATAATCTTTGCACTGCATTTTGGTGTCGAAAAAAAGATTTGCTTTTACATTTGTCCGGAACATTTCATCCTAGCAAACGGGGATAAAACGTGTTGTTTTTATTTTTTTAATATATTGACACATTATCTAATTTCTGTACTTTTCCTCATATATTATTCTAAATCATACAAACAATAAGTGTCTAATAATTCTGTTTTGTAACTATTTTCTATTTTAAATTATTGTGCTTCCCTCTTCATTATATGATTCTATCAATAAACTTATTAAAAATGCCATCTTAAGTTGTAGGTTAAGGTGAGTATCATTATTTATATAAATGTTATAATCGGTATCACACCGGGAGGGCAATAAAGGCACTAAGACACAAGGGGTTATAGGGTGTGAAAGTGTTATTATTAGACATATTAATAATGAACTAGAAGGGGAAAGGTACAAAGGTAGAAATCGATAGCGTTTAACATTACATTTAAAATATTGCGGATTGAACTTGACTGAAAAGCAGGAGTCAGAAAGTAAATTCATAAATGATAAGGATAAGGAAAGAAAATATGAGCGTAGAATTTGCGGTTACATCTAACCATCTTAGATGTAAATTAATGTGATCTCTTCGTTAAGCTATTACTTCGATTAAATTCATTTAAACGGATTACATACAGATTATTGTCCTTCTCTATTTTTTTAGTGCTATCACGCTTTCTCCATTGCATCATCCGGCCATCATTAGGTTTAGATGAATCGGAAATTAATAGCGTTATTTCGTGACTGGTGATATATTAATGGTAAGCTCAATCTTAGTTTAGGCGGTGAATGCATCGTCTCATTGAAAATATGGTTTGTAATATTTGACACTACTAAAAATAAGAACTAGACGAGGTATGTTTATATATTGTAAGTGGAAAGGGGAAAATGTGAAGTAATTTTAAAAATATTTTGTGGATGAACACTTATGAAAAACTAAAAGCACGTAGACTAAATATTGTGATAAAATCAACAAAGATGTGGACTGAAGTACGCATGTAAATATTGCAAATAAATATATATGCTTTCTCGTAAAAAAATTGAAAACTATGAATATAAAATCGTTCAGATGTCTTATATCGCAATAAATTATACATGGCTGATATTTAACACACAACAAGTTACTGTGTAAATTATTAAACACTGATTAGCTATATATAAATAGTTCGTTTTGGCTGGTTTGTTTAATAAAAATATGAAACTAAACCTGCTAAATATTAAATAACTAAACCCATCAGCATATCTTTCCCTAACGTTTGTGATAACACTAATAACTTCTGCACTGCGGAATCTAGGAACGGTTCAGTGTGTGGTTATTAGAATCATAGACTAAATGCTTTGTTTTTTGGAATTTTCATTTATTATGGGACAGTAAAAGTTTCCAGACACCACCTAAAATATTAAATAAAAAGAAAAATTCTAGTGATTTTTATTTTCTATTCTCTTTTTTTTTTTTTTGGAATAGGTTCTTTGTAGAGCCTAAATCTTCTCGGCAACTCATCATATATTACAAA
Source organism: Ascarosepion bandense (assembly GCA_037127315.1). NCBI lineage: Eukaryota > Metazoa > Mollusca > Cephalopoda > Sepiida > Sepiidae > Ascarosepion > Ascarosepion bandense. The sequence goes on from JBBBDQ010000821.1 coordinate 1,679,322, forward strand.
CAAAGCAAATGGAAGGCAAAAGCAGATCACTTTCACCAGGCAAATAAGCATATAATCTAATGAATATGCGATTTCCCAGTATCTTCTAATGTATATCTTCTCTGAGGTGCATACCTGAAAAGATACTTGGAAACGGAGATTGAAAAAATGCACAACGCAGCTGCTGAAGTGAAAAAAGAACAGCTATTATCACCAAAAGAACAAAAAATGTTCTCCTATTGGCTGAATAGAATGACGCTGATTAATCCAGAATGAAATGAATAGATTTTTCGCTGAGAATATCGCCGATACTTCGCAAAAAAGTTCTTAAGAATTGTCTAAGAAGAATATTTTCCACGCTAATTAATAATTCGGGCATTTTTCCTATTTTGGTGGCAGTGGAACTGTCTACCATTGTAGTAGGTTTATCTTAATTTTTTGGAATGTACAGCTTTACCAATAAAACTGTCATTTGCATGTTGCTGCACTCAGTCAAGAATTGAAAAGGATGCAACAGCTATATTAACGCTGTTACAAATATTGACTTGTTATATTCAACAAATGTTTTTTTACGTATTTCCCAATAGTTGCAAATTTTAGTGTCAACAGTGGTGATGCGCAACCTGAAAGAAATTCATTATTTCAAAATGCGGACCAAGAAATTTCCGCCAGTAATTTCAATTATATCAGCAAAATGTTGTTCATAAGAGCAAATGATTTGCAACTTCAGAATTTGGGGGTTATATACAAAGTAAATAAAACCTTAACATATCAGTGAATCACTATCGATTGTCAAATTTACTAAATCAAAATAAGTGCAACCAAAAATTATTCAGGTTTGGTAAGCAATCGTCACTTATAAAAGAGTTCAAAAAATATTTTCGCCATGATAAAATATTCTAAGATCTTTATCTCATATTCTCATGATATGATGGAAAATAAATTTTTCAAATATTGCGAGAATTATTACAGAAGATTTTATGCTATAACAATAAAGTTTTTTTTTTTGTCATTTCATCTCAAGAAAGATGGTAATGCCGCAATTGCACAAGGGGCTACAGGGAGTGAAAGTGTGGAAAAGGACTTATTCCGAGTATAATAAAAGAATAAGGAAAAAGCAAAGACGAATGTTCTTCAAGAAAATAAATTATGACAATTGAAGTTGCATTCAACAGGCTTTGAAGAAAGTAAAAGAATGGTAAATTAACAGTCGAGAAATGAGATAAAGTAGATTTGAACTAAAATCGTTGATTGCATTTATCTATTTCAACAGTGAAAGGTTGGGATCTAGATGCTAAACTAGTAGAAATCTTAAATTGATGTAAACTGGCACTAGCATATAAAGCACACCAGAATAGTTGACATAAACAAATATTTTTAGAAAAGACAGAGAGAAACCGCGCACCTTTGGTGAAAAAGTGACTCGAATATTGATACCAAGACAGGATCGATTAAATTAGTCATTCTTTAGATTCTGGGAAGAAAATCGAGATGAACAGAAGTTGCACCTGACCATCAACTGGAGCAGTTTTCAATGGACGGAAGAGAAAGGCAGAAGAAAGTTTGAATTTACACAATTTTTACACAACGTCTCCAGAATTTACACACGAAATCTCATATAATATCATATCAACTGTAGTTTATGACTAGTTATCAAATATATTTTGGAATAATGTCCAAGATACTTGAACTTGACACTGATTGATTGATTTGTTATTTACGGCTCATGTTTCCTTTGGCAAACTATTTGAATCCAGAAACTTTTTTATTGATTTTCCGACTTTTTTTGAAGAAAGTACAAAAACTTAAATACCTAAGAAGTGTTCTAACAGGAGATGGAAAGTGCGACACAGAGATCCGAAGGCGAATTGGCATGGCAAAGGACGCGTTCCAGAAGCTGAGTAAAGTACTAAGACATTTCCCTACAAACAAAGAACAGAGTGCTAGATTGTTATGTGATGTGACTTCTTCAATACGGCAGTGAATGCTGGACAATATCATCGAAAATGAGGAAAGAACTTGAAGCAGCGGAAATGTGGATTTACAGAAGACTACTGCGGATATAGTAGACCGAGCATCCGAGCAACGATGAGTTGGCGGAAAGAATGGCAACAAAAAGAAAATTAATAGTGAGCATCAGGAAGAGACAACTGAAGTTCCTGGGACAGGCAATGGGGAAGGAAGGCTTGGAGAAGCTGATACTGACAGGCCAGATAGAAGGAAAAAGAGATAGAGGAAACCAGCGGATAATATATTTGCAGGGCCTGATCTGGTGGATGACGGAACGGGGGTTTCGAGGTGCAACCGGAGAAAACATACTAAGAGCCACTAGGGATAGGGAGACGTGGAGAACCATGATCGCCTACATCCTGAAAAAACAGAGCACATAGAAAATAATGATTTGGTGATAACATGGTTAATAAGTGACCCATAGCCGGGGAGAGAAGAGATGCAATTCCAAATTGTTTGTACGTTATTGAATGTAACAGATTGTACTGGAATCAAACTTAGGTTCTCTCATAAAAATATCCAAAACATTATCAATTACATCAACCATAATTTTCGTGTTGTAGGAACAGTCATTCACAAGTTTTTAATAAGTTAGTTGTTGATCTGATTCGACATGGCTTAACGCCCGTGATGGAGAGGGAACATGGGATTCAACGTGATTTTTTAGTAAGCAATAGAGATAAGGAAGGATATTACATATATTGAGATGGAAACATTGGAATTATCGATGTTTCAGATGGACGTAAAAAACTTTTATTGAATTATGGACAGAGTAATTTATATAATATAAAGAAAGAATTTTAATCTTGTGTTAAATAAGATTTAAGTGTCATGTTGCTTCGAGGTATTGACAAACATAGTGAAAATAATTTTTTTTTTCTCTATAAGTGATTATCAGCAGAGAATCCTCGACACTGTGATAAAGAAAGAGCCATGATTAAAAATTTATTCCATGTTTTTTCCAATAAAATTAATCTGTTTTGGACTACACTGGCTAGTCTGCCAATTGCAGCCGTATGTTCATTTATAAATTACATTTAAAATTATTTTCATCAATTTATTTACTACCAAACGTGATAGTTTTAACTCACATAGAAACAATAACTATCGAAATTTATCAAATTTCGTCAGTCTTTCCTTGGAGATGTTACATGAAATAACATACATTGTTAGAATACAGGAACGATGCATCTATTAAAGAGGGAATAAGAATCTCTCTCTCTCTCTCTCTCTCTCTCTCTCTCTCTCTCTCTCTCCGCGTATAAGCATTCTTGCCTCTCACTACTCTCGTTACTTAGGTAGCTAGCTAGTCTTTTTACAGAAAAGGCTTGAGCACATATGTGTTGGCTCAACGCCAACTGATCCGACACGTGGTTTTACTGCAACTATGTTGAACAGGTAATAGTTAAAGTTTCAGTAGATTGATAATGTTATTGAGGTTTCTACGGTTTATTAGACATTTTATGACATTATTTAATACTAGAAGTATTTGAGAATATTATTTAACGTAATAATTATTTGGTGATGCAATGTTTATTAGTCAACACACCCGCTGGTGAGAGAACAGATACATTCATAGTTTTCTAAAAGGTATTTGATCTTAAAAGAATATAGCTAAACCAACAAGAATATGAACTCGGCTCTCTTATTAACAATACTGAGCCATTACCTATTATGCCATTCACAGATTCAAGCTTACAGCAATGTCATTCACAAGTGATCATCCATCTAGTTACAGAACAGGCTCGGCGTTGATTATGTTCGGTGATTTTATATGAATCGGTAGGTCAAAGTCAGTTGGTCATAGGCTTTGGTTTCGGGAAGAAAGCAAGTAATCTCTCATCAAATATTGCTTGGACAAGACGAATGCCGATTTTTGTCGTCAGTTGGTTAAAGTAGAGGATACAATAGCAGTAATTGTTTTCGTCTTAGACTTGTTCTTTGCATTGTCCCTTAAGTTATGTTCTAGTGGGGCATCTATTTGAATAATAGAAAGGTGTTTTCGATATTAAATATGAAACTGTTGCGAAATGATTCCTTTTCAACATTAACATTCGATTTTTACATTGTTGATGTGTTCATCTTGATTATTTCCAGACTAGCCTACAACATTTTAAAGACCCTACTCAGTGGTATGTAGTATACTGGATCTAAAGATTAGCTTTGAAATGACCATTATAATGGCCAAACATGCTTCATATGAAACCTACAATATGTTAAGCAAATATTTGTAAGCCCAGAAATTAAAAGATGTTAAAGAGTTTGTGTTTTTGAGCTCTACAGTAAATAGAATTAATACCCTGTTTGATAAAGTTTTTCTCCGAATCAAGAAGGTCACAAACAATTTCAGACAGATATCTACATTTCCATTATATAATCATTTTTAATAATTCCATCGAAACAAGGCGTAATTACCATTGGTTTTCAGAGATTTTTGTGTGTGAAATCGAAAGAAATATGTGATGAGGATTGAGGATACTGGATTACAAAAGACAGAACATGGCGACTGATCTTGCATTTAAAATCATGAAGATTTTAGTTATCAGAGAATAAAAGAATTACAAGGAGATTCAACTACTAGAAAATTGTAGAAAATAAACAGTTTGAGTAATAGAGGTGATTGAATGTAGCTATTTCTACAGTAAAATGTCTGTACATTGTTGCCAATCTTGTCGGATGCTGAAATTCATGTAATTGATGAAACAGGGGAAGAAACTACTCAGACAATTTGCCATTAATATGTTTGTATAAAATACAGAGGGATGTTTGTCCACGTTGATGATAAATTTGCTGGATTCGAGATGACTGGACAGGATGGATTTAATTAGAGACCTTTATTTTGAATTTTGTCAATAATCACCTGATGTACAACAGAAGTTCCACAACAGATATGTCAAAAATATTCAATGTACGGACGAATGGTAAATGTTGTCTTAATTTTGTGTTTTCATGGTTTTTTAATTACTGAAAATTTATGAAATGACTGAGGAGATTTCACTATGGAAAATGTACTTTATTAACTTTTCTATAGTCAAATGCAGTCGGTCCACAAAACAGAATATATGTCCCTTTAATTCAGGTTGCTATAGATTTGTCATGCTGTCAGGATAACGGTATATTTGATATCTAAATTGTTTTAAGTATTTAATTAGATGAAAGAAAATTAATATTGCATCAGTCGAAATTGAGACAGAAAGCATCAATCCAACACAAGAAAACACCAACATCATGAGAATTAAATGGCAAAATCTTGCTCTAGATTATTTTCCTGGATATAAAAAATTGCCTTGTGGTATCTGAGTTAATACAAAATCGTGTTTTATATTAAAAAAAAGAAATGTATTTGTCATGTACTTCATTCAATTTAATTGAAAATTTTGTCTCCGAATTTAATCTAATAAATAGGGTTTATTCTAAGTAGACATATCTTACAAATTATCAGTGACATAAAAAACAGAAGGCTTTTCATTACACGCTATATAACATTTATCTAAAAATTAAAGTAAAGAAGTATAATTTTTTCATATTTCTGAAAGTCAATATTACGACGGACGTGCTGATCATAGCTGCGGAAAGACCAGAAGAAAATATTGCTATAACACGACCCGTAGCTGAATCCAGCAAATCTTTCTGACCTTATTCTCTGGAGTGTTGAATTAGGGACTAGATTGATATTTTCCCCTCACTATATACGTCTTAGAATCTGGAAATGTGAGTAATGTCAGTAAACCATTTAGACTTCCAGTAAAAAGGGAAAAAAATACTCCCTGTTATTATCTTCATGTTCTCATCAGCTGTCTTGTTAATCAGTACAGAGAAAATCATCATAGCCGTGGTTTGACTGGCCTAGGGTCACATGTCAAAAACCATTTGACAATTGTGTGACTGCACATAGGTAACTAGCTTTGATAAATTCAAATACTTATCACGACAAAAATATTTTGCACTCATTATATCTTGAAATCTGTATTTTCCACTTTTTATCAAATCGGCTGTTTTTCCCGACAAAAATAATTGTATTTTCCAGTTTTAGAGAAATCTCTTTGCAACACGAAACTTATTAAAATTAGCACCAGCCATCTGAAAATAAGGTTACACTGTTTGAAATCAAGTTGTAGCAATCACAATTTTACATGGATGGATTTGAATTTCTCTGTATATAGGAGAAGATATTTGAGAATATTTCTATGTATTTGTTTCGAGAGATACACGAGATACGCGATGCCCAAATATCGATTGAGATATTTATCACATACAGTTGGATATTTTAGGCAAGATCGATAAGTTCATAGCATGACATATAGCTATGATGTGAATTTTGATATGAATTATTATCGCTGTTTTAGATTTTATGTATTTGATTAATGTTGACTAATCAATACATTGGCAAATGTGTAGGTTATTTTTGAAACTATTTTCTCCGTATAAAACATTGCTCTCGGTATTAATCTACAGTAATATAGATTGACATATAAATCAAACCTTGGTTCTTGCTATCAAAAAACTGAGAATGTATTATTCTCTACCTTCACATACTTACAAAATAATATATTTTATTCTTCACTCTCTATTTTTAATATATTAAAATTCCTCATTTTCTTAGTATTAAAATCTATATCGTTTCTTACACAGGCCACATATTTGGTTGAATCTTAACGTCCTAGTAATATTCTAAAATGGAGGTCATATTGAAATAGGTTGCTTCAAGATACTTTAATTCAAACTCAAGGGTACCTAAAGGCTTTATCATTATTCCTATGCTCTTTCTGATCTACATAAGCTATACTCCTGGTGTCATCATGTCCAGATTTATATCTGAGCAAATGACGTTGATATTAGATCAGTCTTAGCATTAAATCCCTCTGATCTCACAACGTAAACATAGCTGCTGCTCCAATAAACGAAACCCTAACAGGTAGATAACCGGGTAAAGAAATGTCTTTTAAATTTTAAAACTTCTAAAAAGATTGTTTTCATTTAACCACTAGAGATATTTTTCTGCTTATTATTAGCATGGCTTACGATAAAATTCAAGAGAGTAACTCACTACACCTTCTTGCTCCCATGTTTTTCACTGATCTGAAGAGGTGCGACGACATCGAAATAATAGTTTTAATCGACGCATAAAATCTGAGTCATTGGGTCGGACCAGACGATTGTTGTCTTCACAATACTTTTAGCAGATTTACAAATCTACCATTAGTACATGTTTTGCATAAGCTCCCATATGTTGCAGCGTACTTCTGCTAAAGATTCTTGATACAATCTAAATAATGATCTGTAATGCAATCCATACTCACCAGAAATCTTGACAACAGGAACTGGAACAGTGACCTAATGATGTTATGTATATTATAGGTTGTCTTTTCTGAAAAAAATTTAATCGCAGATGCTTGGCGTAATGTTTTTCCAGTATCTCTCATACATAAATTTAAGTATGTAGAATGGATTCTAGGTTCAAAAATTTTATTGTGGAAATATCTTAATGCAACGGGCTACACCTGTGTTTACTTTTCTAATATTTCCTTTTAGCCCAGAGTACTCGAGTAATTCACAATTTGCTTACTGGTAAATGAATACGATATATATATATATATATATATATATATATATATATATATATATATTCTGAACGTGTACTGTTAAATATAAGGGACAATGAATGTCTCTTATGCTTAATCATGAGCCGTTTTAAACATCATATTTTGGTCTTGATTTCAGTTGAAAATAAAGACAAACATACTCCAAAATTTGGATAATTGTTTATTAAGTTGGTTGTATGCTTTCGGTTCACATGAGCCATCTTCGGAGAGGTTACAAAGACGTTAACATAAAACATCCACCATCAAAGACGATTATATCTTGTGTTGACATAAAACTTTGCTAAGTAACAATTACAGTTACCGAATACACAACGCTCTTCCTAAATTTTGTAATGCGGTTCTATGAGAACGTGAGAGCTCATAATGTTAATAGAGGCATATATTTAAATGCAATCCAATATGATATGACCAAATTTAAACGTGAATTTATTAAGTGTGCTTGATTGGATTTTTTGTAAAAATCTCTGAAGATGGCTCATGTGAGCCAAGAGATTAGAAACAACTTAAAAAAAAATTAATCAAATTTTGGAAAATTTTCGTTATTTTCATCTGAAATTAAAGCCAAAATCCGATGTTTAGAATTTTATGGTCGTTATTAATCTGCTTATTTAAAGTGACAAATTCTTTGCATTAAAACGATATATATATATATATATATATATATATATATATATATATATATATATATATATATATATATATATATATATATATGCATATATATAAGTAAAAATAAGACACGTTTTTCCATGGTTAAGTTGGAAGTGAGTGCTATTTCAGCCGAACTACCTTCAGTTTACGTCTTTATTGTACAGAAGATTTTTTACAGCTTATGCCGTAACCAAATATCCCTTTCCACATACTTTTGGAAGCTAAAGGATTAAAAAAAAACCCAAAGTAAAATGAAAAATCCTAGAAAAAACTAGAACTTGCAACTCACGGAAAGACATCCGCCCTTTATGTATAAGTGAAAAACTACACATTCTTCAGTGCCCTAGCAGCAACGATTTATTAAACCGTAGAGACGAATTAGCAGTAATATGAAAACATCGCAAATATTTCTCGCTAAAATTTAAGTAAACAAAAGAACATTCCAACCAGAAACCCCCCAAAAAACACACAAAAAATACACACAACCAAGCCTATAAATAAACAGAAAAAGAAAACAAACCCTATACAATACCAACAAAAAATAATGCAGTTGCAGCAGAATAGTAGATAAATAAATAAAAAAGTATATTTTATATTTATAAAATATGTTTTATAAAGGATAGATTTTATCAAAGAAATATATTTCTTAAATATTATAAAATAGTATATTTTATAATATTATAAAATAGTTTAAATATTATAGAATATTTTAAAATATTCTTTCATGAAAGATATATTTTTAAAAAAATATATTTTATTAAAAAAATCAAAAACACATACCCCAATACAAAATGACATAAATTAAATTAAGAAGAAACCAACCCCAAACAAAACAGCACCTACCAATCCATAAACCAAATAACAACACACAAGGCGCCAGCAGCCTCAGCCCTCACAAGATTAATAAATTAACCTATCCTGAACTCAGCCACAAACAAACACTTAACCCTAATACCTTAAAAAGGTCAACGGAACTCAAAATACACACCAACTCCTCTAACACCCCCCCCCCAAAAAAAATCCAACACAATTAAACTGGCTTTTCAACTAGATAATTCTCATTTATAAAACATCACCTGATGTTGAAGCCAACAACATAATGGGCTGGCTTCGAAACATGAAAACTTTTGTGTAGTGATACTATGAATTTATGAAAACATTGTAACAACCATTACAGTATATATATATATATATATATATATATATATATATATATATATATATATATATAATTTAATGCAATTTGTCCCCGTAGCTAATCAGATTTGTACCCACAGCGAAGTGTCGTGAGGACAAATTTAGAATGCCTTCAATTGTTTTCTTGCTTTTGAGTCGTGTTTTTTTTTCATGTTTACATGGAGCACAATGTGATTTCATAAATCGTGGGATGGAAATTTTTCTTTGCATTTTAATTTATGTTATTTTTATTATTATTACGCAGCCATTTAATTTTCATGCATCTTTACTACTTCTTAATGTACGCGCGACAGATGTCTGATACTTAAATTGTACAGAGCAGGTGTTCGCGTAACTCATTTTTTTTGTTGGTGGTTTTTTCGTTCTTGTCATTTGGGCTTATCTCTGTTTATTTTAATCATCGCTTTTCTTGCCTTTACCTTTTTTAATATATTTTCATTAAATCCAACTCGTGTTCTCCTACATGTTTTTTTAATCAGTCCCAAATTGTAGTATGTTTTATTTCCTCTGTGTCATTTTCTATTATATTTTCATATCATATTCATAAATTACATTCATAGTAAGCCATTGTGAACAATTATGATTATATACTGACGGCTTAATTATACACGCATATACTTGTCCGCTATATTGTTTTCTGGCTCATGGCAAACTATCCAATATGCAACAATGTGTGAGTCCTAACAGGAGCTATCAGAAACATAACTAAGAACTTGAATCGATGCTTGACTTTAACTATATGGGTAACCACTTAGTAATAACAGGAGCTGCTATTTTGTATGCACGTACGGTGTAATGGATAATAGCGTTAACCAAATTGTTAATCGGAAAGCTGGTTTTCAATTACAGCTTGGTTCATTATGTTCACTTAAAACGAAAATATTTTTAGGTAAGTTATTGTTACGATATGGACGAATACATGATTTATATACTTCCTAGAAATTCATCCCACATAATTATGAAGACATCAATGTCGATGGTGTGTTTATCTAGTTATAAAACTTATAAACCGTTAAAATGCTGCCATTTGTCAAATAAATAAACTGTCTGTATCTTTCTAATTTGAAATGGAACAAACTAGAAATTTATTGAGACCCAAATAACAGCGATAATATACTAATTTTTCATCAGAAGTTTTATTGTCAGACATTTCAGTTCAAAGAAATTCTCCTGAAATCAATACCTTTGCCTTTATGTAATAATTTTCAAACTAAATTCCAATAAATTTCATGATTTTCAAAATTTATACATTGTGCAATAAAAACATAACATATCTCTGTATTTCCATTCGCTAAAGGGAATATAAAAATCTCTTGTTGGTGCTGCCTCGCTAACGGTGTAAAGCACTCCATTTACCTGACTGGCTTTCTAACACTGAAATCATGACTAAGCTACAGAAAGTCTCTAAAGCGATATTTTATGCCCACTTGCAGATAAACTTTAGGCGGCAGTGAAAAATATCACATTAACTTATAAATTATCTCAAATTCGTTGATAATAAACTGAACGAATAGTCATAAAATTGTTTTTGCAAGGGTATCGTTTGCGGTGAATAGTCAATCTCATGCAAATATTATAGTGATGTGATCTTATTTTAGGTGGCAGCTAGAATTATTGCCTGAGCGAGAAGTTTGGCGAGATGATTTATTGCGGACAATTGTGTGGCAGTATATTAGTAGAAGCATTATTTGAGTTTTTCAAATATACATCATAGAATTTTAGGATTCATATTGATTTATATTATACCTGATAGAACCATTTATGTTAAAGTTATTGTATATTAAAATTAATATTAAATTGATATTAATATATTGTTTATTTTTAAACATTTTATTGGTTTATTCTCTATTTATAAAATCATATACTAAAGATTACAACGGCATTATTTTCTAATTTATTTGTGAAATTATCTAGAAATGAAATATAGTGATTTAAAATTAATGAAATGTTTCCTAATCTTTTAAAACGGCCCCTTTCCTATTTAAAAGTTAACATCTACCAAAAGAAATTAATGAAATAGATAAGTTTCTGTTTGCATCGGATAGACGGGTATAGTAACTATTCTACGTTGGTTAGATAGCTTCCATTTCTGACGACTGCAATGGTGCTGTCTCTACCAATAGCATCATAACTTCCAACATAAACCATCATCCCTCTAACAGGGTCAGCGTTACTGATTCCATGGTTTGACAGTTAGTGAAAAAACGATTAATTATTAACTTCTAGAGACGCCCAGTTTTCATCCGAACAAGAAACTCAAGAAGGCGACTGTTTTAGTAAATATGATTGAATTTTGAAGAAAGTATTTATCTTATCATACAACGCATTTAGTCAAAGAAAAGCTTATGTAATTATAACTCTATTGTTCACAGTTTCTCCAGTGATATTAAACTGCTGTATTCTCAATGAAGCAACTTGCTTTAACATCCGAATGGTTACGAGATAAATTCCGACCTTCATTTGAAATCAAATATACGTTTCATTGCTAAATATTATGGGAAGGGCATCGATTCTTTCAAATAGTCGTTAAAATATGTCTCCAATTGCAATGCTTGAACTTTACACGGGTTAGATAACAAATAATGTGTAGTGTTGTTATCACGTCTTGACTATATTTAACTTATCATCTCGACAAATTGGAAAACAGTTTAGGTGGACAGGAGAACATTTAGGATGTGTTGTTTGACCAGACACAGCACATAACGGGAGAAGGTCATCGTGATAGTTGTGTTCAATAGTTAGCGAGACAAATCACAGCAAATTATCTTATTTGTGTAAGAAATTACCAGGACTACTTATTATCAATGGATATATTCATTCATGATAAAAAGGAGCGTGACTGGCTCTTACTTCAAAATGAAAAATGAACCTTTTTTCAACCATATACATCCTTTCTAACACATGGAAAAATGCTATTTTCATGGTGAGATGTTGAATATTAAGATGAGGTTTATATTCAGTTGAATACATTAAGACATTTTCTGAAAAAGCCTGCGAGGCCACACACAGAGGAATGAATAATTCACTTTCCTTTCGTATTCTATAGCCAGAAATAATCTACGTGGAGACGAGTTCTTCTCGAGTGAGATACATGATGCTTCACCTATTTTATTCTCGGCTTATTTCTTATCTGTCCTATAGATAATCATAATTTATTCTTATTTCTACCTCAACAAATTAAAGCACCACCCTGATTCTTGTATTTTGGAATCATTTATTAACAAAACATTTTTCTTGTGAGAGAAGAAACTTTAATATAAGAACCGATTAGTTGGTGAATGTATCGCGTACTTCCAAATTAAATCGGTTTTCTTTTTAATAACCCGGTTGGAAAATGATTTTGAATGTGTATGCTCGTGAGATGAACATAACAGTATTAAATTCCATCTGTTTTAAAATGTCCTATGAATAAGCAGGTGGTATAAGAGTTAAATTCGAATCCAGTGTTCGTATCATTCATTTTTCCGACATTCCAGGAATTTTTTCTCTACCATCTGTGGAATAATTATTATTCCAGAATGCAGTTTTGGCCACTGCTGATAACAACTATGGGAGTCATAAAATTCTGAATTTTAATAATGTTGGAGTTGCTGCACGCAGATAAACCCACGAAAGCTTGTTGGTTAGATAACCCCAGAAACAGGATTCCCCACGATGTAAATGTGAGTGTAAAATGATGTTTAAGCGATAACAATCAATAAAAAAGGAGCTAACCACCTGCATTTCCTAAACAATGAATGAAACAAAATTTTGAAATAATCGCTCACACACAAAGGTATCAAATTAGACAATCGTTTTTAAAATAATGAAAGAATTTAAATGCGACAGTAGAAAAATTATCGCGTAATATTATTGTCCAGAATTTATTTATAGAATTTCATCTAAACAATACTTTATCTTATATCAATATTCAGCTACATTTATATAGATTTTCTTTCATCCACTTACACAATTTATATGAATATTTTCGTTGCATTTTTTACTTTTAATTCATTGCTGTTATTGGATTAGTGTGTAATGTTTGGGTCAGAAAATAACTTGATCGTCACGTTACAATAACGTTGTCAAAACTTCACATATATCTACTCATTCAACATACTACAAGAAAGTTCTTAGCTTGCTGACTGCTAGTCAATTTAACCTATTTGTACAGTCTACTTTTCTTACGGCCTCCATAATTTGTATCAAAATATATAAATTTAGGATTTTCACTTCTACAATCTATGTTACCTGAGTCTTGTATTGCGATAATTATGTGATAAAAGCTTTATATTGTATTGCCCATATTTCTACGTATGTACTTTAATTTGTCTGTGGCATTTCATTGTGTTTGTCAAGTACACTCGATTAGAAAGAAAATACTTAACCTGCTCTTACTTTTAAGCAAATGGGTCTACAAAAATTTGTATTAGCAGTATAGCCCAGCGTTAGTCGGGTGTAATGAAAGCTTAAAAATTAATCCATGGTTCTGGAGCTCAGACGCTTTGAACGTTGGCACGAAAGATTAAAAAGCAATAGTTGTTTCCAATTAAACCGTAGACTGAAAGAAAAATGAATGGATATGAGTCAAATGTTGATTTCATGGTATCGATATGAAATTTTCTGCACTATTGTACGAACTGCAACCTTGAAACTTCTGAATATCGTTTCTTATGTTTTTGTCTATGAGTGTATCAAATTTGATTAAAATCGGACCAGTCCTTCTATAACCCAATTTATTCGATTATCGATTTTCGATATTTATTGGGGGTACAGCGACATAAACCCTAGCTAAGAACACTCGTAAACGCTTATAGTACAACTGTGCAAATTTTCAAGAAAATCGGTTCAGCCATTTCGGAGTCTATAGGTAACGGACACACACACACACAGACACACACAAACAAAGTTCCATTTATAAATAAGTTTAGATAACAAAATAAATTATGCTTAAGTTTGTTGCAGATTTTAAATTAACATAAAATAAAATATATATATATAATTCGATTTTGCTTCTTAAGTGTTGTAAGATTTGAATAGGTTTAATTGCTTTTTTATATTTTTTAATATATTACTCATTCCCTTGCGTGATTATCTTCTATAGGATTAGTTAATATCTGGTGTCGGATGTAATATTCAATGTGGTTGCTGGATACACATCTGGCCATTATACTGCTGGAAAATTAATTGATGTAAACTTTTGCGATACACGTGATCTTCTAGCCACATCTCCTAGCCAACTCTCTTTAGTAAATTAAAGGGTTGATAACGAGTACTTCGGCGATGTTGTGGACTAGCACTGAACCCAACCAACCTAGGTACCCTAAATGTATTTTCTTACTGAGATTAGGGATCATTTGCCCCTCTCAGTCATTACTTCTACCTGGGCTTTGAGGTCAGCTATTTTACACTTCTCCTGCATTTATTTTATCTGTTCCAACCAATCGGTGTCAGATATCACTTGCCTTCAGTACCAATTTCACACACAGGAATGTTTTCTGGTCTATTTGAGTTTAATTCTTTTATTTGGAAAGCTATATGGTGCATTCGTAGCTCCACTGTTTTATATGGAATCACCAGTTTTTTCGGAAGTCTAGAGGTTAAATCTTAACAGGTATTCTCTCTTCCGTCCAGATACTTGTTTTACAATTGTAGCCACTAAGTTTCAGTGAAAATTGCTAGATCTTCTTATTTGTCCTTTCAGACTTAACCAAACGCTGGTATGGTTCGTGGTCGGTTTACATAGTAAAAAAAAACAATGCAAATATTAATAGAGCTTCTGTAAGTTATACACATTGGCATATGCCTCCTTGTCTTTGACGAAAGAGGAAGTAAAATAGCAGCGACACACCGCCGACCTGAGAGGCATATTGGGTGGACCCCAGTTATCCACGTGTATCCAGATGAGATATTCTACATGATTAGAATGTTGCTTGTGCCATTCAACTACAACTTTAGCTGGACGAATTGGTTACTTATCATTCTGAAAGCATTTTTCCGGAAACAGTTCCTGGACCATAGGATGATAGAAATTACTTAAAATAATTAAATAATAGACCTGACTGTTAATTTTAATAAACATATAAAATTATATTCAGAGCAATTTAGCAAAAAAAGGAACTTTGAATTACTAGTCTTATTACATCAACAAAGATAAAAATAGAAAGTTACATGAAATTTTCCAAAAGATGCTATCATGGTTCTAGAAGTTTCTATTGTTTTGTCGAACTCATATATATATATACATATATATATATATATATATATATATATATATATATATATATATGAAGAGATAGAGTGGGGAGAGGGACATATATATAGAGAGAACAAGGTATAGGAAAGTGTAAAACTGTTTTCGATCGAAGAGTATTTTTTATTTATACTTTTTAAATTTTAAATTGCTAGCTTCTCTCATTCGTTCGCATATATAGAAAGAAATAGAGAACACAACTCGGTTGATTAAATAGCTAAGAGAAGACTAATTTATTGACAACTGTTTGAAATATTTAAATATTTGGTTTCGAGTGTGTATTTGTATGCATTTTTATTATACTACATTGGGTTTTGACGAAGAGATACACCTGGATATCTACTGCTAAGTATTTTCTGTAATAACGGCATGTTTCTAATTTTTCAACTTTTTAAACGCCATTTTTTAAATATATCTTTTTTCGGGTCAATAATTACTTTATACCACGAGGAGAATATTAAAGGCATCCTCACTAGATATGATTTGCAATGTTACAATATCATAATGATATTATTTATTAGTCAACTAGAACATTGTTATGTGAAGATACTAAGACTCTTTTGTCGCAAGCCGAAAAACAATTCATACCTATATGATTTTTACTTTAATCTGATTATATCAGCTTAATAAAGTGTAACAAAAAACATGCAAAATTATCTTAAATATAAGCAGAGAAATATGAGAAAGGTATCAAATAAACACTATGTTGTATGTTGAAATCGGAGGACCTACTTTTTTATGTGTCATGTCAATTCAGAACCAAGAGGATCGTAAACTTTTTGATATTCCTTTTCCTTTTAGTTTTAATAAGCTTTGTCGTTTTTTCATTTCTCTTATAACCCTTTACTACCAATCATTTACGCAAGCCGATGAAGTATGTCACCCACGTCTTTCCCTGCTCAACTTTCTCTCTATCTACTCTATGAATATCAGCTTTTTTTAAGCTCAGCTTTTTCATTACGTGTCCCAGAAATTTTATCTACATTTTAAAAATGTTACGTATGAGTGTCTTTCTAGTTTCAACTCTCCAAATCCTCCTAGTTTCTCAAATGTTTGTCCTATGATATCCTCATAATCTTTCTGTCGAACCACGTTGTTTTTGTCTCAAATCATTTCTATTCTTCGAAGATAATTGTCATGTATGGACGGCCATGGAGTTAGGCAGATATCACGTACTATTTAAGTACTATTTTTGTCTTTTTTTTCTACAAAATCTTACTATCACTCAGTACTCTGAAAGGCTTTTGTAATGCGTCTGTAGCCATCCAAATACGTATTTGTATCTCAGTGTCGCTTATTCCGTCCTAGATATTTAGATTTCTGTACCGTCCGGACTTTAGCGTCATCACCTGTAAATTCTATTTTGGAAATCTCTTTTTACTGATGAAATTTCATTCTGTCTTCTTGTAGTTTATGCTTAGGTTTTCTTGTAGGTTTTCTTTGTTACATTCTGTGATAGGTTTTTTAGTCTCTTTAGCATGTCTGCTATCAACACTGTGTCATCTGTACTTGCTATATTAAGATTGTGACCGTTAATGATGAATCCCTACATAAAATTCT
The DNA here is from genome assembly GCA_037127315.1 of Ascarosepion bandense. NCBI lineage: Eukaryota > Metazoa > Mollusca > Cephalopoda > Sepiida > Sepiidae > Ascarosepion > Ascarosepion bandense. The sequence goes on from JBBBDQ010000821.1 coordinate 1,696,554, forward strand.
ACTATAACTGACTGAATAATTTGGCCTTTTCAAGAAATTGGATTCGCAAATCCACTTACTGTTTTTATTTTATTTTCTTATTTTTAATAGTGAGTTTTTCCCTGTACAACACAGGTGAGGAATCAAATAAGAATTGCAGTCAGTGGCAGTTAATATGTATATGTTAGGAAGAAATCTATTAAACTTAGACATGAACGCTATAATATTGTAGTTATCGTGGAAGCATTCTCTTGGGTGGTGATTCTCCGAAGCAGTGATTTGCTGGAAAAAGCTGTTTAGAGAGGAATTTCATCCTCATCGATACGGAAAAAATCAGGGTGATTTCCTATAATGTAAATGATATGGCGAGTTTTAGAAATGAGCGGTAGATTTGGCGGAATCAAGGAATGCGTTTCGTCTGATCAATTTTCATGTTTGCAGCGATAGAGCAGTAAAAAAGCTTACTAAACCCAACCTGCGAGAAGGTGTTCGACGGTGGAAAAACTTGAGGTGGTATCGTAGTTGTTATCAATCATTCAGCATTATCTGACATTCAGCATCTCTTCCAGTTAGAATTTTAGTGGATTGAAATTTACAAATCTTTTTTTCTTAAAATATTTTTAAAATAAAATTTCTTTCTCAACAGCGTTAATTTTTGTAGATTATTCTAGTATTGAGTTTATTCCTTAGTTTTTGTTGTTCGGGTTGTACAAAGATAGTTTCATCATAATAGCATAAATTTATCTTCTAGTCATTAGTAATAACTGAAATGAATTTCATATTCAATCTTTTAAAGAGACAACCTAGCTTGTATCTTACTAAAATAAGACATACAAACTGGGTCAATGACTGGAAATAACCATAAAATTAATTGCAAACGAAGTCAGTTCTATCTACAGTAAGGACTGTGAATACGTGTCTTTACGTTATACTAATATTACTTAGAGACCGCAGATGAGTAAGTAGAAACATCGACTTGTTTAACACATAATAATGCTTGCAACTTCGGCGTCATGGTCTGATCAGAAATGCATAAAAACAATTTTCATCCATTTTTTACTATATGTCCGGCTTAATGGCTTATATTCAGATTTACAGAGACTCTCGATAGCTTAAGTGCATTTTAGTGTTTAGTGAGTCTCTTTGACGTTTCGGAAACTGTGTTTCCATTTACTTCCATTATTAATTTGGTTTTGGCTCGACTGCACAGACGATTTCATCACAAGCGGAAAAAGTAGTATTAATATCACTGTCAACTTGAGCAGATCCAGAAAGCCGACAAGGAAGTGAAGGCTATGGAAAATGGCATTAGCGAGCAAAAGTAAGTAGGATGGAGGAAGCATCACGTTACTCGGTACTTAATTAAAATCACCATATATATAACTAACATAAAAATACAATACGATTAAATAGTAATAAAACATTATAAAAAAACTTGTAATATATAAAAAAAATATGATGACAAAAATCAAATCATTAAGAAACAATCAAAATAAAAAAAAATATAAAAATCTAAGTCTGGCAAATGAGGATATCAACAATTCCAGTTGATTTTGAATATCTCTGATCCATTGGTAAAATTTTCCGATAGATTCATTGAAGATATTCCTGATAGCTCAGTTTTTAATGAAATATAAAAAACGTGTACACAATTACTGCTCAAACAATACGAAAGGCTTTAAAATATAAAATTGGTACGATTTACCTCAAATTCTTTTTTCAGAGTTCTGTCTATAAGCATATGGGCACATCAGGTAAAAATTGAAGGAAAATTCCAACAGGATGTTAAGTGAAAGATGTGAAACTTCTGAAAGATAATGAAATAAACATAACTTAGGCGACAGATCTTGATTCCTGAGAAAACACTTAGTCGAATATAGCAAGGTGCGGAGTGATTTACCCGAACTGAAGATGTTCCTCTCTGATAAAAACGCTGTTTTATCGAAGCCTGCTCTCATATCGAATACATTCCGTAGTTATGAATGCCGCTGGTGTACTCATTATAGATTATAGGAGGAAGAAAATATTATATAAACATTTCTAACAAAGTAAAGAAGACGTTCTCTAGCCGAGTAACATTCATTTTATATTTCCATACCAAGATCGGCACCACACAAGAAGACTGAACTTGCTTCTTTCTAACAAACAACAGATCAACGATTCAATTCGTTTGAGTTGTACCACCGGCAATATTAAGTATCCACTTAAATCTGAATCAATCAAGATATTTCCCAGGAGCTAAGAAACCTATATCTTTTACAGGTTAAATATTTTTATAGAAAAGAAAGTATACTTGGATACGTACCCCCAAAATAGATCCTAAATAGGTTGATTAGAAATCCGATGACCGAAACAGAATCTATAATCCGGCTCATATTTTTTGTTAAGATATATTAAAGTTATTTAAATATATGTAAAATATTTGTCATTCATGAAAATATATGCTTTTTAATTATTTGGCGAGAAGGCCTAGGTATATAAATAGAGCATGAATATTAAAACAAAAATCATATACGGAAAATAATCCAAAGAACATCTGCTGAGTTTTAAATTCTTCAGTTTATGAATCTTGACGTAATCTGAAAGATTTGAACGCGGCCGACGCTCTTCGTCAAAATAAATATTTTGTAGCTTTTCCAATTTATCCCCATATCACACACACGCAACTATATTCGTTGAGATGAATGAATTTTGATCTAGATAACTGGAAGATAAAATTAACGCTGATATCTTATTTTAAAATATATATTCAAAAAATACATAAAAATATCATAAAATGCTAAAGAATAAATTTATTCAATAAAATCGACATTATTTTCAACACAGCCTCCAGTTGACATCGGAATCTCTGCACCTATTCTTGGGTGGTCTCCCTTTTTACGTTTGTGAATTCTGCCATAACCCTTGCAATCTGTTGATCTTTGGTTTTAAAAAGACTTCTGTTGGCCGCTTGATTAATTGCGCCCCAAGCATAATAATCAAAGGGGCGCAGTCTAGGGAGTTAAGTGGCCAGGTATAATGGGTGATATGATCGCAGAAATTGTCTGACAGTCAGAAGGAGTTTCTCCTGTTCGTGTTGTATTATGCACAACGCTGTTGCCAGACAGAGTTCTAGCTTATAGCTTCTTGAACTAGAGCTACACAACTTCTTGAAGACGTTTGTTGTAGGCCTCCATATTGAATCTGAGGCCCTGTTCAAAGATGAATAGCGATATGCAACTGTTTTTGAATCCCCTGCAGTGTTCTCAGATTGTGATGCAAACACTCCGAAATGTTTGAATTAAAGTTTTGAGTGCGAATACCAAGAAGTAATACACTACGTTTCAAAAGTTCTGGCGGAATGAATTCTGTAATGAGACTCTGTTTCTTCTACTAGGTGTGAAATTGACACCAATATGCTGTGCAGTCGACAAAATAAAAAGGAACCACGCGCAGGCGTGAAAAGTTCCAAAAGATTTTAAATAAAATGGCGACATGGTACGATGTGAAAAATGTCGGTATTTTATTTTATTAATGTGTATAGTGTATTGAAAGGTCTTGAAATAATTTTCAGTATGTTTCTTTTCTTTTTGTAATTATTGAGGTGTAAAACTTTGAGTGCTCTTAAGCAGAATCAGATGATTATTCTTGGTTTTATTTTGTTGTTATAAATGGAATAAAGTTTTATTAAGTCATTCTTATTAATTAATTTCAGCGGACATTAAATTTGAAGCTACTGTCAACTCGGTGCAACCTGGCAATTTTTTAAGCGCAGGTTAGGTGTTGCATAGGTCCGAAAGCATGGGACACCTGGTAATTGTCGGACTCACTACCCAATTGAAATGCCATTAGTGGAACAACATGCTAACTATTATACCACCTCAAGTTGCCCAAACTCGGTGGAACTTGATGTCTAAGAAAATTATGTATTACATTCTTCAATTTCTTATGCAGATAATATTCTATGTCCGATTGAGTTAATTTATATACAAGGTCAGGTAAATCAGTATCACCAGGATATAACAGAGAGTCATCAATGTATCGCAAAGTGATTGTTTAGCGGTACTTTCAACGTCTAGGTAACATGTTTTGAAACCAAGTTGGAGAGATTCTAAGAAGATACAAGCCACCATTCCATTGACAAGCGATCATATTGCTAATGCAAATTTAGTTTATAAATAATTGCCACCGGAATGTATAAAAAGATAGAATAGAAACTATAGTAAAAATATATATTAATAGTCTCATGAGGCACTGTTGATTAATGGATTGCGTTTCAGAACTAGGGGATCTGAGAGCCAATACATTTCCATATAGACTAATAACCTCTTCTCCTAGATACGGATAAATAGCAGAACAGACTAGATTCTCTACTCTTTGGTGGTAAAATATCTAAGAGAAGGAAATCTCTGGATTCAAAATTGTTTTTAGCCTAGGCGAAGCACATACTATTCTATGAACGGATCATTCGCTACTTGTCAACATTTCTGAGATGAGGCGCTCTTTACACTATTTACACAATTCCCATTAATTGTCTTCTTTTTTTATTTCAATTTATACGACTTTTCGGCCTTCTTCAGGAATTTTAATGATTCTCATTACTTGTGCCAAGCTCCTTTTAGAATTAATGAGTTATCTCCCTCCAAACCGATGCTCTAAGTTACATGTTCCCCACTACTGTAACCTGGAATTGAAATCAAAAATATTTGGGTCAATTCACTGAAACTAGTCAATGTCTATATCCACTGAGCCACGTGCCTTTAAGGATAACAACTGAGTTTCTGGAACTTATTAACTTAATGTTAGTAATAGTTTTTCTATATTTCATATTGCAATTTTTGAGACTAATGGTTTTATCTTAGAGTTTTTACCAGAAATGTCATTGCAATTTTATCATTAATGATTTTCTCTGGCATTCAATATTACTGGTTTTCCATAGTGTATTCATCTTTATCCTTGGTCAGATTAGGACATTTTGTAACCTAGCATATGTGTTGATTTCTTAACTTGATGTAGTCTTCAGTGGCGTTGTATTTCCATTATTTCAACTTTATGGAATAGGGGACAATGATGCCTTTTCTCTCTTCATATGTGCTCAGTTACTCCTGATTTTTCTTTTTCCCTTCGTGTTAGGGCTTGGGATGTTCTTGTAGACTTACTTTATGAGAGTGGTCTGTTTCTCTTTTATATATCTTTCCAGAGCTGCATGGAATAGTGTACGCAGAGTACCTCACAGTATCCTCCTGAATTTGCGGGATTACTCGGGAGATGTACATGTGCAGTGTAGAATCATTACTGAAGGTCCTCCTGATGTTTTTTGGACCACAGATATTTTGTATTATCTGCGATAACCCCTTTAGATAAGTTAGACAGACTGAGTTGGACGATAACTTTCACTATAATCTATGGTGGTGGTAGTTGAAGTTGATGTATTGTCCGTGAATGTTGGCTTGCAATATACGCATGTCTTGAACCCTGCCTCCGTTCGTGTCATTATCAACTAGGTATGCCAGTTTGTTGTCACTCTCTTTTTCCATAGTAAACTCTATGGAAGATCTTATTGGTTTCCCATAATCCAGTAGCGTCTGGACCTACTCCTGGTGTGGTCAGAGTATGACTGTGTCGGCATAGTATATCAGCCACAGAGTTAGTTTAGATCTGTGGATTCTAAGGTCATCTCTTTAAAGTATTCCTTGTATACGTTAGAAAATTATGGGGATAATGGGAAGCCCATTGCTAAGCCTTCGTCCTGTCCATATATGTCTGATCCCTATCCGAAGTCTCTACTTTGGCAATCACACTCACCATACCCAAGTTCCCCATCTGTCTGCATTGGATGGGAGCATTTTCTATAATTTCCACGAAGTGGGCAGTTTCGAAAATATGATGATGACTTTTCTAAAAGTGGGTCAATTAAAACTACAAGGAAGTTACTCAGAGAGTGGCGCACAGAGCCTAGAGTGCTAACAATCAGCCTAGATGGAATATTGTCTTTATGAAACTGTGATAAACCATACATATGAGGTAGCTTGCTGATGCCTGTATGTCCTCGCCTGAAAGTGATCATTTTTCTTGATTAGTATCTGCGACAGTTGTCGTTCCGTTTTCAACATGGAATCTATATTTACCCTGCTATAACTACTACTACTAATGAGGTTTTCAAATTTGTTGTGTATTCAGTTTTGTACATCATTACAGTCGCTTTTTCTTTGTCAGCTGATAGTATGATGATGTTTTTATTTCTCTGTAAGGTTTTGATTTTTAGCCTCTCGTCTTTTGTGATGTTCGGCACTGATACTTCAGCGGCACTCAACAGAAGCTGATAATTCAAGTGTCGCCTTCAGTTATTTTAATCTATTTAGTTTCTATAGTTAGCGGATATTGACTGCATCTAATTATTGCATGAAGAGGTTTTCCGCTTCTAGCGTGATACTTTTTCGGTCATTTTCATCACTGATACTGCTGAGGAAGGCCTCGATCTTCTAGGACATGTCAGAATGTAATTTATGTTTTATTCATCGGTTGTACGTGCGCCGCTTTTTCTCCTACCAGACGGGTTTTCCATGAATTGACGCTAAGTTTCGTTGCCAAGCCTCCAGAGATTAGTCCTAGTTCATTGCATCAGTGTAGGTTTGTCAGGTAGTTTTATATTCGTGCCGCCTTTTCTATTCGTCTGCATATATCGTGTTCGTAACGATACTTAACTCGTTGTCAAAATTTTTTGTGATGCGGTAGTATTTAAATTATTTACATTATTCGGAATATTGTCCTTATCTTGTTTAATATTTGTACGACTTTACGCCCGTTGTATGGTCCTGCCATTTTCATTAATTGGAATTACCAACCGAACCATTTATTACGAACACTGGGGTATACCATTCTCATTCCTTGCGCTAAGTCTCTTTTGGTATTTATGGTTTATGGCGCTCTAACCAGATTATCTAAGGGCCATCAATCATGAATACTAAAAGAGAGTGAGCACAAGGATATGATATACCACAGTGATCGTAATAAATGTTTGAATTCGACATTCCTGAGTAAGGCCGGAGAGTACAATGGCCAAATCTTTGTACAAATGGCAAACAATATGTGGGCCATAGTCCGAATCGTGTAAATATTACAAAACATTCGCATTGACAGAATTGTCACTTTTACTGCCAAATTCCTTTCTACACACGCACACATACACACATACACACACATACACATACACACACACACACATATATATATATGTTAAATGAGTGTGTATATTAATATGAATATATATATATATATATATATATATATATATATATATACAATTTGTAATATATATTATATTATTTATATATTATAGATGTGCGATAAATTATATGAAAGCTCTCAATATCAGTAATAGAGTTAACATATTCAGTTAGGTAATTTATAAGTTTGTCTGACGCTTGCAGGGTCACAAATATAGATATTACGGAAATTAACGAAGATTACCGAAACTTGGTTAGAAACAACCGAAAATTTGAAACGATTTATTCAAACGTTATTTTTGATCTGTACTCGTATTTAAATAGCTAATCTCTTTATAATCAAACAGTATTATGTATTTATATCTACCGGCTTATGATAAATTCTTATTAAGAAACTGTTTGTTATTCTGAAGAATTTGAACCTGCGACCCCTATCCATGTTGGCTTCATTTACATGAATAGTTGTCGCATGTTCGAATCCTGCCTTATGACACATTTACGTAATAAAATTTATCGTAAATAATCAGGCCGTTAGAAATAAAGATATTATAATGATGGATTATAAACAGGATATCTACTTGAATACGAGTATCGGTCAAAGATAATGTTCAAACAAATCATTATGTGTGTGTGTGCGTGTGTGTGTGTGTGTGTGTGTGTGTGTTGTCATTTTGGAATCATAATTTTACTGATAACCATTCATTTACTTCTCGTGTAGATTATGTTCATACGTTTCTTTTTGCTTTCTTTAGCTTCTTTCAGTAGGATGTCATGTAGTTTCCTTTCAGTGTCTTTATCATCTGCAAGTCTTATATTGCTCCAACTGTGGCTACCAATGACGAATCCATGCATGAATTATAGATCTCTAAAAATTACTTCTCTACATAGGTTGAATTGATTGGCTGAGAAGGTATATACTTATATCGCGGCCCTTCCCATTTTTGTATATTTGCTTAACTCATTTCATTTCAGTATGCAAGCGGTTTGTTGCCAGTACATGTTCTTGATTATTCTAATGTATTTGCCCAATATATATATGTTGCCAAACTTTTCTGTCTTTCCGGTGTACAATAGCAGACGACTTTGCGTAGACTATGGAACACAGTTACACGTCGTTTTGCATTAACATGGCACTTTCCGGTAGCACTATGTGCATAAATATTGTGTTTATTTTACCAGTGTCCTTTATGAAACCGCGCTGTTGTTGTCTTATATCTGACCTGATTCTACTGTGCCCTCCACTAATCAGAATTCTATATATGAGATTTATTATCTGATTCATTAAGCTGATAATTCAGTAAAGTTCACAATCTCCTTTTTACCTGGATTATTAGTTTGTGCTATGGAATTTGAATTTATTTAAGTCTTCGTTAAGGCCACTTCGATCGAATTTACTTCAACACCGTATAATGAAAGCTTGGGTTTAATAGGTTTAAGTGAAGTTGTCAGACATTCTAGATAAATGTACATTGTTATAGATATATTTCAAATTGTTATTTTGTGATAGAATCACGTCTCGGGTAAGCAAATAATTACTTCCAGCTATAGATGAGAACTGGTGGAATATAATCCTTTCCAAAATTTTCTAGAAAAAAATCCGGTAAACATTTACAAACATTCCATAAAAATGAGCAGCACGATTTCAACAATTTAGAAACAATATCAGATGAAACCTGGATGCTAATTATTTTCTCTCGTCTAAAATGTTTCTTAAACATTTGAAATGTCGTAAGAACTAACATTTTATTGGTTGTACATAGCCTTCAGAGTGAGAAACTACTCATTCGACATAGAAATCTAATATTTTTTTCTTTTTTTAACTTGTTTTCACAGAGAGATATTTGAGGGCACTTTTCGTATTGAAACATGTATTGTTTTACTACTATATTCTGTTACAATCCTATTAAATAGTTTACAAAAATATCTAATTCAGTTGACACATTCATGTTTTTTCATGACCTTTTTCTACACCTTCATTTTGATATCTTCAATGATTTTCCTTAAAGCTATTTTCTTTAAATTGCGGTTATGATGTTATTTTCTACTCTATTGTGCAAATTTATTGAACAAATCGAGGACGGTCACGCAGTCTTCACAATGAAAATTTACCGAGCGAAACCCACGTCAAAGTTTAACAGAAATGTCTCAGACGCTTGGAGTCAGCACTGCAACTGCTCACACCATTTGTAGAATCCTGGCCCGGTAAAAGCTAGATAAATAGTAAGCTTCCGATCTTAATGAAAATAAAAAAATAGTTATTTTGAATTGCGCTTAATGCTCTTTCTGTTTAACACCAATTAGTCCTTTCTTGAAATAAAATGGAGAGTATAAACGATCTATTCTATGACTTAATCTTGATAATTCCCCCAAATATTTCCTAATATCAATGTTGCGTCATCATTAGATTATTGTGACTGTCTTGTTCTCTATAATTGGTGTTATCCCTTACAGCTTTCTTAAAATCAGTCCAAGTATTAATGCAGAGATTTACAACAATCAGCTTGCTGAAATTCATTCAGTTCTGCAAAAAATGAGACCAGTATTTTGAAGAGAATTGGTCTAATTCTTGTCCATGATAATGCTCGGACACATATTGCAAAAATGATTCCATATAACAACCTCCATTTACCCTTGATCTTACAACCTACTCATTATAATTCCTTAATCACTTATGCACATTTTTAAATGGGAAAAATTTTAGGTCCAAACATGATATGTAAACAGCTTTCAAACATTTCGTTGCGTCAGAGACATTACATTTATTGACAAAATTGAATGATTCCGTCAATCGACGGCAGAGGTTCATGGATACACAAGGCACTTATTTTAAGTGATTCCATTGTTTTAAAAGATTAATACTTAAAAACAAATTACGTTTTATAAACGTTTAATATTTTTGTTAGAACATGATAAGTATAGTATAATGCACACCAATTGATTAAAATCATAAGTAAACTTTTAGGAAGAAACTCCCTTCAATATGTGATAATAAATAAAAGGGAATATTGTTGAGATCTGCAATTTGCTTTAAAAAACTTATCAGAAAAAATAATTTTATAAATATTAAATTATTATATTTCAAATGAAATCTTTCTGTAGATTGCACTTTTCCTTGTAGAAAAACATGAACATTACATTATCTTTTGGGATACTCCTCCATTCCATTCTTTGCAGCCGAAAATATTTTAAATAGTATAACGTTAAAATCAAAGCTCAAGGTAGAATCTGTTTTCAAAGATTTCGCTACATCAATAACCTTTTATCAACGAGGATTATATAAAGTCATCGATCGATCGCAGAGGTGCATAGATGCTCAAGCCTCGTATTTTCAATTATTCCAACATCTTATCAGTTAGTTTTTCCAAAAATAAATAATGTTCCTGAAATATGCCATCTTTGTATTGAAATATTATCTTTGTAACATGCTAATATATAATGACTTGTCAGTATATGTATGCAATAAATTCACAAAGCATATATTCTCGATATGCGTCTCAATAATCCTGGCTGAATTGTTCCGATTCTTACAAGTTATTTTTTGTGTGTCTTATTCATCTTAAAAATCATCAGTTACTCACTTCAGTAATCCTAGTTATTCTCAGTATTAGTCAATAAAACATATTTTTGGTCGCTTAAAGTCACTTCGGTCATGAAGGTAGGCAGATATTGTCAATAGTTTTCCATGTGTATAAGGATATTTTGCATCCCTTTGTTTATTTTCTGAATTGCGTATCTCACTATCAGTCAGTGAGCTAAGTGTAATACGTGATACACAGATGGGCAATCTCAAAAGGGAGACATGGTTGACAGGGCAGATTTTCTCGCAGCAGTTTGTCATCATTTTCGGCGGTAAAGTGGTTGCTAACCAAAGTTAAAAAACGCAATCTATCCTGTTATTCAAACCATAGTTGAAGAAACAAGCAAACGTTTCATATTTTTCTCAACGGCATATGTGCGTAAGTGAATGCAATGTATTTTATTGTAGGAGCTTTGTGTTATAGTGGATATTGGCTTGGCGCTAAAAATCCGAAAGCCGTTTTCAAAGTCCTGTTCACGTCCTTGCTTTACTTACGCGCAAATATCATTAATAATATACTAATCCGCTGCTTCTTTTTTCTAATGCTGATTAAATATCAAGACAGATTGGGTTCTATATTCTTGGTAGACAATCAGTCTACCACAGAAATTAATGGCGTCCTATTGTAGGAAAATATTCTTTCCAGACACGATCGCCGAACCGTGTTTCACGCATACCACTAAACTGACTATTTTATGAAAATTACTTTGACTGTGTAGTAAGCTTTATACAACTTTATTTATTTTTGTTATTTTTACTGTATGACTTCGAGAAACTCTTACAGTTTTATCAGTTAATTTCTTTCTTTTCATCATTAACGCAAGCGTAGACAGAAAAGTTCATCCTTATCTCGATATCATCTGTTTCTTACATGAAAATAGATAAATATATATTTTTATAATCATTTCGCCCCAAGCAAAGCCGCACTGCCACTAATGTGCAAAGGATTACATAATAGTTTAATGAATTGAGAGCAAAACAGGTTACAGTATGTCTCCGATAATTGGTAAGAGAAGGACGGGGTGTGAATGGTGGTTCGTGAGAGGAAAGTGTAAACTGAGAATACGGGTGAGAGTCAAGTAGATAAGAGATGATTACTGAATATGCATTTAAAGTCTTGTTGACTGTAGTTATCTGAGAAGCAAGAATACTGAAGTGAGTTCGACAGACGGGAATTGCGAGAAAAGTAGCTGCGAATGTTTGCTGGGAACCAGTATCGCACGTACTAAATGTACTAACTTCTGTTGATGACTTATTTTAACAAGAGCATGTTGTTTTTGTTTTATGGCATATCAACCTCGGCGTGTCATTTAGTGTCAACTAAATTTTATTTATTTATTGCTGGTAATACCTTTTTATTACAACAATTTATTGTTGATTTTTATATAAGTTTTGTGTCTAGTAATACTTTTTCTTTTCGAGTAACAAGATTCATCGGGATTTGTTTTTAAGGGCAGGGTCCCCAAGTCCTACCCTTGTTATTTAACCCATAACTGGAGGGAAGGGACGGATTAATACCTCTTCCAAGGGTAGCAGTGCTTAAATGAATGTAGGGTATTCAACTGAAATTCGAACTCGTCTCACCGACTTCTCTTTCCGAGGCGATATTCACTGCCCCACAACGCACAACCGTCACTAAACACTTACAGTACCTGGTATTCACAAGCGGTCACCTATCTAAGTACTAACCAGCCTCAACGTTGCTTAATTTCGGTGATCGAGCGAGAACGGGTGTATTCAACCTGATAGTCCATGAGCACAACAGCATGAACAATGTCTTTGTAATGACAGATGTATGTTTACCAAGAAGTACTGAATGCCGTTTTCAATAAGAAAAGTTGGAATTAATTCTGGAATCTTGTCTCATCTCTAGCATCGCTCCTTCATACCCATCCTATGAACCGTTCAAACCATACTTGTAATGTTGATCTTAATGTAAGTATTAATATTACAATTTCAGCAAGAGTTTTTGGATATTTTAGAATTTGCTCTTTGCTTTTCATCGAACAGCTTTATATTATATTGATCTTTTCCAGTAGTAATTTTTATTATGTCATTATTATTTCCTCTTTGTATGTCGTATAAATTCTGAAGAGCACGTTTTCAGAAAAATGTTTATTTTATCGTTTCTATACATGCGTCATACCCGTATTATCTTCAGTTATTTCTAACTCTGCATATTTCAAATCGATCATTTCCTCTTTTGCTTGCACCTATTTCTGCTTTTACAATATATATATCTTTTTGCTAATATCTATTCTGCGACTTGGATAGGCGGTATCTCTTGTCTCGTTTCCGTAAGATTCAATGTTTCACGTTCTCAACATCATTTTTCCTCTCGTGCCTCTTTTTTTTCGTGGTTTTTTTCTTCCGCTATCCATCGTGCTTTTATTAATGTAGGTGTCATAGTTTCGATGTTCAGATTACTTGTAAACGTAAGCCATATACTTACAATTTCATCTCACGTATTCCTCACTTTAGAAAAAATATATTCCTGGTTTTTGCTTTCCTGTCCTTTAAGATCTTAAAAAAAATTAAACTCAATATCTCAATCGACATTTTCTATCTCCCTGAATCCTTTTATTAATATCTCTGTTTCTATCACTATCAGTAACACAATAAAACCTATTAAATGTTTTACCTTTGCGAATATTAGATGAAAAACAAAAGTATTGCTGACATATTTATGAAGTCTATACATGATATTAATTCTAAATATATTGATATTCAGATTAGTTATATTCTTTTGAGAATTGTTCTTGACACTTTATCTGTTACCTTAAACGCCTTAACTTCTAGACTCCACGTGTTTAAAAGTTGTAAGATTAAAAAGAAATATCTGTAGATTACTGTTAACTGATGAATGGGCTCAAAATTAAAATATATAGTAACTTAAATTTGGTTCTGCAGAAAGATGGTTAGAATTTCCTGGATTAAAAATCTGAGTAATGAAGAAGTTCTAGAGACAATGGCAACAACAACGGCACTTCTTCATAACATCAGAAAAGAGTGACGGGATACACACAGTATCGATTCAATTTAAACTGAGAACGGGAACGCAGTATACAGCCTAAAAGGTGAGTTTAAGCCAATGGATGGCGGAGCTGATTTGGAGGAGATGGCAAAAATAAGAAAGTTAGAACGAGTTTTATTCAAGATTTAATATCATATATAAAAACAACATGTACATTCTCAAATATGTGGTTAAGATTTGATTTTGTCAATGTTTACAGTAGCTCTGCATCTTTTTTCCAACGTTTGTTTTTCTGAAGTATTGAGAAAGTAATATGTTCACTTGCACTCTTGACTCTATTTTAATTCAACTTATTTTGCCATTCAACATCGAAATATATTCTGATGACTATCTCATTTAACATTAATAGGGGGGGGCAATTGATTCAGTCCTTTTTTATATTACAACGTTATAAACAGTTTTAGGCGGAAATTCAAAATAAGTTTTTAATTTATTTTCTGCGTCGAAAACGTTTAAGATTTAAACTTTAACCGTCAGTGTATCTAAATAGCAATAATCAGCCTCACAAACACAACAAATCGGGTGAAATCAGCTAAATATCTCAGCTTCCCTACGGCTTTGTTTGAAAATATTTTTCCTGACCTCTTTCGCGTTTATTACATAGGATATTTGATATCAGCAACGGTTCACGCCTCAAAACCTTAAATTTTAAGTACCCCAAACCGTATATTTTTTAAAGTATGTTTAACATAACGATAACAGAATTTTTGAAGGTAGACTGAGCAGTAATTGCTTGACGTTGAATATCGATATGTGGATTCTGATATTGTAATTGTTAATTCAAGAATACCTTATTTTGGGATTCTGATTTAGCTAAGGAATACTTGAGAAATACTCGAGCACCAGAAACACAGATTCATATGTATATAATCTTGAAAAGCTTTGAAAGGAGTGTGCAATGATCTGTTTGTTTTCTTAAGCAGAAAGCATGCACCATCGACTATAAATCAAATCTAATATTCAAAAGATCAACGATTACCGTCCCTGGAATAAATAACCGCTGGCAAATTGGATATTATACGCTTGCGCAAACTATACATGAACGCTTACTCACGCTCTATTGGCTGTTCAAAAAGTGGATTTCATCTTGTGAAATGAAGGAATGCAATATGCCTATTTATTAAGAAAACATTCGAAACCCTTTGCATCCATAGGAAATTGAACTCAGAATATTGAAACTGAAGGATAGGAGAATAAACACAATATTAAATTAAACAAAAAATTGAGATAAAGATGCTTGAAGCGTTAACCAAAGATTGAATCAAAACATTTATATAAAATCCCTCACTTGTGATATACAAGAACCGTCAAATTTATTACATTTGAAAATGTTTTTCGAAACCAGCCATTTCACGCCGTCAGGCGATAACCCGAAATAAGAAATAAAATTTAAATAGCATTTATGCAATGGTACTGGGCAATTCACGTTATCTCAGTCGCGATGTTAATGTTAGTGATGATGGTGAAAATAGCATTTCGATTGAGGAAAATACCTGATATTTCCTTTACTGAAAAATTTATGTTACTGTCTGGTGAAAGTTAGTCTGGTGAAAGTTAGTTTTCTTAAATTCAGTTTCCGGGAAATTAGGTTTCTGCATTTCATTAAATGTTTTAGCTTTTTTCTAAAAAATGATTGACTTACTTTGCAAACATTTAGTTTTTTGTAATGCGAATAGTTAACAACATATTAAAATTGTTCTCTTTTTCAATTCAATGTGTTCAGTATTTTTGTTATTGCTACTTGTTAATAAATGTGTTCTAATAATGAGTTTGTACTATATTGCAAAAATCTTAATTTGGGACTATCTAGCGACACTTTATTAGACTTCATGTAAAGAATCGTTTTCTTTTAAATTTCAATAAAATATTCATTCGCTTGAAACAAATGTTAATTGTTGAGTTGAATTTTTTCATATAGTCAGATAGTACGACTAAGTTACATGACTTATTCCTCATCATCATCTTCTTCCTCTACATGCCGTACCTTTCAAGACATAGTCGATCACAGATCCATATCTTCCAGTCCCTTGTACCTTTAAACATATTGTCTTGATGTTTTAAAAAAAACAAGGACTGCCAACGATATCACGCGTGTTTTCCCAGTTTCTTTTTCTCTTTATACGACCTGTGAGCCATCCTTCCTTATCGGGAGTCAAAGAAATTTCGAATGTATTCCTCTAAATCAAATAAAGATTTTCTTTTTATTTTACTGGCCAAGAATCCTCGTTGATCATATATTCGGTGAGTGATATCCTCAGCATCCTTCTGTAGGATCACATTTCTGTTGCTTTTAAACTTTCTTTCAACTTTCAGATTTACCGGAATTCTCTCCCATATAAGTTGACAAATATCAAATAACATTTAATACTCTTTTCTCCGTCTCTTAATACGTTACTAAGCTTTTGCAATGAGTCCTTTGCCATGTCAATACTCATTCGTCTATCAGTGTCGCATTTTCATCCACAGTTAAAACATTCGCATGTATTAAAAATGTTTTACTACATGATTTTTGTAACTCTGACCTGTATACAGAAGCCCTATGACGTCTGCATATTTTATTCTGTTAAGACAGTGATCTTCAATAACAAATCCTGACAGATTTTTCTTGTTGTCTCAGAATAGTCTAGCTGTAAATGTTAATTAAATCTATTGGGAAGACATATACTTGTCTTACTACTCTTTTTATTTCTTTAATATTTTGAACTAATTTTCACTTTCTAAGCAGGAGCTTTGCTTCAAGTATAGTTTCTTGATTATTCAACTTTCTTTCCCGTATATGTCAACTTTGCTGAGATGGTCTAACAGGTATTTGCGGCCCACTTCATCGAATCGTTCTTCTGAATTAGCCTTTTCTGTTTCTGAGAACATTATGAACATTAATATAACCTTACTTTTTCGGATGTCTTTGACAAAATCCTCATGCTCTTTTCCAATTTTCAGAAAGTTATATTTTAGTACTTTCTAATATTTCACTCTATAGCGAATTATCATCGTTCATCGTGAAAGATTTCTCTGCTAAATAGTTCCCATTTCTGAATGTCTGTCTTGGTCAAATTCCTTGTCCAACCCTGATGGTCATATCTCTTATATCTCTAGTAGTTTAACAAAATGATGCGTAATAGAATCATTCAAGCATGAGCGTGATATTATTTTGAGACAATTAGCTATCCTACCAGGATTCATTATTCCAGGTCACAATCTTACGAAAATTAGATATTCAGCCGGCACAGTGTTAATAGCAAGCACAGAATTATAACCAGACGGAGTAAGATAGAGCAAGAAAGGGAAAATCGAATAAGTGATGAAACATCAACGATAAGACAAATAAATAGTTGTCAGTAGAAAGAAAGATTAAAATAAGCGAATTAAAATCAAGCAAGTACAAGTTTAGATATCAGAGGAAAAAAAAGGCAACATCGAAATCCCCAGCAAGGCAGCTTAATATACTATATTTGAGCAATAACAAAATTTTAGAAGCAATTGATCAAAAACATATCAATAACTAATCTGAGAAAATGACAGTTTAAATTTCTTGGGCACATAATGAGAAAAATGTTTTCTAAAACTTTCACATTCTCAGGACGTATAGAGACAGAGGAAATTAGAGAATAACCAACCAAATAAGTTCATGATTGCCACGTGTAAATCGTCGTCGGGACCGTGTATTTGGAAAAAAGGGAAATAACAAAAAAGGCACAAAACAGTGAAAAATGAGGATGGCCATGATCACCATATACTGACGAAAAACGGCATATAGAAGAAGTCTAAACATTGTAAATATTTTGAACTGGTTCAGCGTCTCACTTTTGTAAATTTTCCTTTCAAGAAATAAATATGCCTGATTCTTCTCTAAGTCAGGCGTGATTGTGTTTAAGGCTATTAATGAAAGAATCTGTCAAACTTAAGGTAAAAATGGCCAATCTCAGTCTGGTAATTTAGATACCTTTAAGGCATTTGACAGAATTTGGTATGCTGGACTTAACAAATTTCATTTTTATTACGTTTTTCGTGAATATTTTTCTATTGGGGAGGTATGACGCAGTCTTTCTTCTCAAAATGACATGATGAAAATTGTATTAATTTTCAATCTTTTTTTAAATTTTGACTAGAATGGCTTGCTAATTCCAACGTTTCTTAAACGAAACTGCATTCCATTAATCGCCCTAATGTTTTTCCTTTCAACGATATAGTTGATGCTAAACTCCATCTTTCCTATTTTTATGCATGATCTGGAAAGATAATATTTTATCAATGTCTAGTCCCTCACTAGTTTCTGCATATTTATAACTTTGATATTCGTTTGCGCAGCCAATATTGTTGTCACATTTGTTCTTGAACTCATGCTATTTATCTAGAGATTCTCTACAAAATCGGAAATAGATGTTGCAACGTTATCGGTTAAGAAATGGTATTTTGGTTTCTGGAACATATTAAATACAGTTTGCGATATTTATTTCTCGTGATTGTACATATGTTTCATACCAAATTTTCTGATGAGCCTATGTCTTTCCATACACAACTAGACACAGTACTAGATGTGCAGATTGGTCTCATAATTTATTTTTATTTGAATTGCATGCTACGACATTATGTTCCATTCTAAATGATTCGTATCTCGTTCATCGCGCATGGAAAATTGTTAATACCGATCTTCAGAAATATAAATTCGATGGTAATTCCAGTTTCTTTACAGGCTTTAATCCCGTTCATTTGTTGTTGTCTCTGTTTGATTACTCTCAGTAATTTCATTTTTCCCCTCCCCGCGACATAGAGTAATTTTTAGTAAGCTTGTCTCACAAGCTTGTCTCCATATTGCAACTGGGTAGTGAATTCGATTCTCACTGGGTACCCAATACTTGCGGCCTTGCACCACATCTATGCTGTGCTTAGAAAATCAACAGTAACTCCTTGCCTATTATCAGCTTTTATCATCTTGATAGTTCTGAAAAATTTAGAGAAATGTTGATTAACAAAGAGTAATAAAATATTTACATGACAGGAGGGAGACATTATTTTTTTGTTGGTATTACTTGAATCATTTGCCAGGTTTAGTGATAGAAAATTGAAATAAAACTCTAGTTTATAAGAATAATGGCGATTAATAGATTCTATGTTTAGCATTCTCAAAAATATATAAGAATTATATGAATATTTCACTCAAAATTTCCAATGGCGATTAATAGATTGAAAGAATAATACTTTCAGAAATATATAAGAATTATATAAATATTTCATTTAAGCCTTCTAATGGCGATTAATAGACTCAAAGAATAACATTCTAAACAATATATAAGAATTATATTAAATATTTCACTTACGCCATCTAAATTGATTGCATGGTGTCTAATATATTTGACATCAATTAAATGTCTGTAAAGTTAACTTTGTGTTGCATTTAACCAAGGAACAACAGCAATTCTGTTCCCAGGGAAAGATAGAGTCCATTCATCTTCAGTCTGGTTTGGCATTTCAATTTTTCTTTTTGCTCGTTAATTTTTCAACTTAAAAAAGAGATCGTAAACTGTTTTACTATTTAACAGTTGATGTAGAATGAACAGATCATTTCCTCACCTTTTCCAAAGCTATATTATACAAAACAAACTTTTAAAAAAATACCCGTAATTGAATTCAACTTGCCGAGTTCTTTCTCCATATCAGTAATAATTTAGTAATTCATAAATATTAATCCATATTTTCTTGGTTTCACTCAGGTTTGTTAATATATTTTAATCGGTATCCAGCAATGCAAGGCAATAAGCGATTAAGACAGAAGGAATTACAGGGTTCGAAAGAATTAAGAATAGAGTAATTAATAATCAGATAAAAGGAAAGGATATTCAAGAGGACTCTAAATAGCTATTCTTATTGCAATTAAATTTTGTCGATTAAGTTGATTGGTATGCATGGATCGAGAAGCGATCTCTATCAGCAAGAAGCGTGAAAAGATTAATGTTAGCCAAGTATTTACTGTTCTATCCTCGTCTTCCCAAACTGACGTCAGTTGAGTACTGAGCTTAAATTTAAAATCTGTGTACCATAGCAAATAAACTCATCAGAATATTTGCCATAAAATCTGTATAAAAAAATGGATGTAAATTTGCAGCAGTAAGAATTTGGCTTAACTGAGTCACCAGATCAGAAGAAATAATATTACTCATTCTTCTTTTTATTTTTATCAAGGAACTGATGGTAAATGTCAAATGCTCCAGAGCATATATGGCAGTAATATTCTAAGCATCGACTAATGATAAACTTACAAATATATAAGGTTCATTCAGGAGTGAAAATATCACTTGCAACATTTTCTTAGCTGCTGACCTAGCAATGGGTTCAATGCAGTCTTTCAACTTCATGTAACCAAAGAATATCAGACCGAGAAGACGCAGCGAATTATTTTACCGTTGTCAAATCATTTAGTTTGAATATGATTATGTACAACAATTTCAAATTAATGAAAATATGATAGCGCTTAAATCAGAGGAAAACGTAGGAATTACATTAAATTAACGGTGAAAATACGTTATTTTCTTTTTTATTTACAAATACATTAAGAAGCCATTACCAAACAAATCTAAAATGTAGGTATTTGAATCATTTTATGTGATAATATTTTCGTGTACCGAGATTAGAATATGAAAGTCGGCAGCACAAAATTATAAAACGGATTTAAAAACTCAATCGCAACGACACAGTGAGCGTGAAGAAAAAGGACAGTTTCAATAAAACGCATTCCAGATTGGAGAGAATTTTTAGCAACACATGAAGCCCGGACATTACATCTTTTATAATTCTATCGAGAATCATGGATTAATCGAAATAGCATTATACATCGAAACTTCATTTCTCATTTGCTTTTGGCAAAGGCAATATCATTGATTATTGATTTGTTTCCAACACGGGACAATTTATTTGACCGAAGATAGGTTCAAAAGCATGTGATGTATTATTAGAATTTTGAATAAACAGTGAGAAAAAAAAACTAATCAAGAGCTGGATAAGCACGAAGACGGAATAGTTAAATGATCCAAATTAAAACACACGACTATATAAGAGCTAAATAAAAAAAACATCATTTTTTTTACTTTCCCCCGTGTTAATATTAAACATACTTCACGAAAGATCAGTCACCAAGGAAAGCATTAATCTTTCCATTGTATTTCACGCCAACGGCAAAAAAAAACAGTATATTTCATGATTATGTTGTCACATCATGCTATAAAAACAGCAAAAAAAAAAAATTAAAAAATCCTGATATAACAGAGATAACTGCGACTGCAGTTTTTAGTCGAGAAGTGACCATCTTCTTCTTCTATGAACTTTTTCTATTCAGGACGGAGGCGATCACGGACTTCCACGTCGCCCTATCCCTGGTGCTCTTAGCACGCTTTCTCTTGTTACACAACAAAACTATCGGTCTACCATCCACCTGCTCAGGCCAGTCAAGTTCGTTACAATCTGTTTTTCCCTGTCTCTCCTTTCCACTATCTGGCCAGTCACTATCAGGATCTCCAAGACTTCCTTCCTTATTGCATGTCCGAAGAACTTTAGCCATGTCTTCCTGATGCTCAATATTAATTTTCTTTTCGTTTCCATCCTTTTGAAAACCTCATCATAGCTCACATGCTCAATCCATATTTTCAAAAGCATCCTTCCGTAGAACCACATTTCAGTTGCTTCAGGTTTTCCACATAAGCGGTTGGAGGTACCAATCTACAGAGAAATCTGTTCATTAATCTCAAAAGAAATAATTACTAACGCGTTTATCCGTAAATTGAAAGGGCCTTCTAATTCAACAAATACATTTGAAAAGATGATAGAAAGCCTTTCACATAAGCAAAGTCTGCAGTCACAAATTATCACCAACCACTAATATTTTTCTTTATTTCCGTATGTATATTAACGATATTTAATTAGAATACGTTTTCTATTTCTTTCTATTCACCAGCTACCATTCTTTTCATTTGAGCTCACGGGGACATGTATCTTAACGCAATATCGTGGATTTATCTCTTTTCTTTTTTTAAAAGTCATTCGAAGTAAATTTAAATGTATGTTAATAAAATTGGAATATGGATAGCATCATTGCGAGGCCTCAAATATGGAAAACATTCCTTCTCGTATACTCTATTTAATCTATATTTTATAAATGAAAATAAATTAATACGAAGAGAAAGCAAAAAAAAATAATAGTTTTGTTTCGTGTCTTATTTGTGAGTGATCCGGTGAACATCTAATATCACAACGGATAATGTTAGACGGGATACACTAAAAACAAGACGTAATTGGAAATCTTAGTTCAAAACAATATGATACAGTTCTGATCGCAGACACAGAAAGGAAACTACAATATCTCCTACAAAAGGTAGCCGAAGAAAGTAACAAGAAAGGACTACAAATAAACTGCATGAAAAACGATTGCATGGTCATCAGTATATAGGGCAGCCCAATATGCCAAATACAGGTGGGGATAATAAAATCAAGCATGTACAAAAATTTAAATACCTGGGAAGTGTTATAAGTGCGACACAGCGATCCGAAGGCGAATTGGCATGGGAAAGGAAGCATTCCAGAAGTTGAGTAAAGTATTAAGAAACAGGACAATTTCGCTAGAAACAAGGAAGAAGTACTGGATTGCTATGTGTTATCCGTTCTTCAACATGGCACTGAATGCTGGACAATATACTCAAAGATGAAGGAAAAACTTGAAGCAACTGGAATGTGGTTCAACAGAAGGATGCTGCGAATATCATGAACAGAGCATGTGAGCAATGATGAGGTCCTAGAAATGATGGAAACAAAAAGGAAATTAATACTGAGCATCAACAAGTGATAGTTGAAGTTCCTGGGGCATGCAATGAGGAAGGAGGGCTTAGAGAACACGATACTAACAGGTCAAGTAGAGGGGAAAAAAGACAGGGGAAAGCAACGAATAACGTATTTGAATGACCTAATCAGGTGGATGACGGAACGAGGGTTGCATGGTGTAACAGGAGAAGGTTTGCTCAGAGCCACCAGGGATACGGGAACATGGAAAAACATGATCGCCTACGTCCTGAAGGCACATAGAAAAAGAAGATTGTTTGTAACCTTTAATGACAGCCAGTGTAGTACACATAGCAACTCTAAATTCAAATGTTAATAATCAATAGAAATCATTCATCTATTTTATTCAAAAGATTATGACAACCTAGACATAATGATTGAAGTGATATGTATAGCATCTTTGATGTCAACGTTCTATGTAGACATAACCTTAAAAACATTATAGATATGATACAGTGTCCAGTCATGTTATTGGGATACTAATATAGCACCTTCATGTTTAAAGGCTATTAAACATTTATATATAAAACAATAATTTAATATAAGAAATCTTACAGCAAACGTTACCGATTAAAATAACGATAAATTTTGGATCATCTAGAATTATTTAGGTTCACAAACCATTTTTTTTTGTTTCAATATATAAGAAGTTCCCAAATTAGTACAAATATACCTACCTGTATTTGTCCATTTATCTTCAGGGAACATTAATCCACTGAATGAATGTTTTGGTTGGATTTAGTTACTTGAACCAAAAGGCTGTGTGTTAAATAACCGGCTACAAAAGTATTAAAAAATAACTTAGATTGTTGAGTAAATAATTTATACTGAGAGATCTGGAAGAGGCATAATTCGTAGAAATAATACAATTTACTCAGGTGAAAAAAGTAAATTGTTCAATTAAAATTACAATCTTCTGAGGAAGTTCAGAGCCTACAACGGTTGAATCTTTCGGATTATCGTAACAATGATGACGACATCTGACCGACGAATGTAACTATTGTAAATACTTACCCGTGTCGTTTGAGTAATACAATCTACTCGGGTGAACGAAGTAAATTGTTCAATTCGAAAGTACAATTATGTGAGCATGAACGGATTCTACAATGTCTGAAAATTCTTGATCATCGAAACAATGTTTATGACATCTGTCTGATGAATGTAAACATTGTAAATACTTACCTGTGCGCTAGAATTAATACAATCTACTTAGGTGAACGAAAGTAAATTTTTCAATTCGAAATTACAAGCATCTGAGAAAGAGTGGAGCCTACAACGGCCGAAACTTCATGATTATCGTAACAACAATGAAGGGCATCTGTCCGACGAATGTAAATATTGTAAATACTTACCAGGGTTACCTTTCTTTATTTTTTCTTTCTAGATCATCTTGACATTTTAAATAGTCCTTAAAAATCAATTATACAGAGACATGTCAAGGCACTTGCAACATGTAAAGTTACCTCAAACAGACTGTGTTTCCGGTCACTAACTCCATGAATACAACCGTCTTTCCCAATGCCGCTAACGTCCAAACGACGTTCAGCGCGCTTGTCTCGTAATTAAAATAGTGATTTTATTACACTACCCTGAGGTTCTCAAAACTAATAACGTTAAAAAATTACTTAATTCATAAAGTATCCAGCATGGTTAAATTAAAACTGATATTTAACTTATTTATTGAAGAATTACAATCATTTTATTATTTAATAGAATCAACGTAAATACTTAATTTAGTACAGTGATATATTTAGTTTCATTGTTTGCAGTACAAATATATTATTGCGAAGTATTTTTTAGCATTTATATAACTTACTTATTACATCTATATGTTTTGTGAGACTTATTTCCATAAATAAGCCTAAGTAATTAGACGGTTGAGATATCAAACGGAAAATTAGTTTAAACAGGTTCTTATTAATACGAGGATTCGGAATGGCTAAAGAAAGAATCAATCAAATACTTTTGTAAATTGCACGAATATGTGAATATATAAACACCAAATTCAGAGACTATTAATTGTTTTCTTTGACATCATTATTCAGGCAAAATGTACTACGACTCATATATTTGCTACTGATTAAAGCGTGTGAATAAGCACTCTCATAAATTTCGTTTTGTACACTGTTGCAATATGGTATAAATATTTACCAAATAGCGGTCACTCAAATTTATTACCTGCTAAAATAGTTTACATTTAATAAAAAAGTCATTATTCTTTTGTTTTTGCCAATGACATGGAAATTTTAAACTTAACGATTTCTTCAGTTGCAAAACGCAATATTTATTTTGGCCAGTTATTAGTCATTTGTCCCCAAAATCAATTAGTATTTTCGAAGCAAGCCAATACCCAACATAGTATTTTTACAGACGACACAAATATTTACTCATGTCTGAAAAATGAAAAATGGCAGCTGAAGCAAGTCATGTAAATGACCTCCAATCTATTGTTAACTTGTCAGTTTGAACACCTTCCACAACAAAACGGCTATATTTATTCGTCTTACTGAAATGGTATGACGTGCAACAACATGACTGTCATTAAACTCCAGGAGAGCTATTTTCAGCCACTCCTTGTTCTCACATTACCCACAAACATGAGGTGGAATTATTATATTGAATCAATTGATACATCTTGTTTTAAGAAAGTTGATTTGCTGTCTCTTATCTGCCATATTTACTCGCCAAAATATATCATGTTCTGATATAATTCTACTATTTGTCAAGCTTTCAGTAATAAATTGGAATTTCTCGATAAAATCCAAAGAAGAGACGTTAATATTATCGGTCCTGATATGGCACCCTGACGTCAGTGAACTAACATGCCAATTTCTTTTCTATCAATATTTCCATGGCAGTTGTTCTAAACAATTTTCAGCATTGGTACTTCAACTGCGTTGTTGTGCAGTGGATATCGGCTTGGAACGCGAAATCGGTTAGCCTAGTTCGAATTTCAGCTGAATTCCTTGCATTCACTTTCGCGCAAATAACATTGGGATAGGTATTAATCTTCTTTTCCCTCTAGTTAAGGGTTAAATAACAGGACAGACTGGGATCTATAAGCTTGGTCGGCAACCAATTGAACACAGAAAGTAATGGCACCTATTGCAGGATAATCGTCTGCCGTGAGTAATTTCTCTTTAGAAACATGATCGCCCCAGCCTAGATCACGTATGACCTCAAAGGCATGAAATTAGAGTGCTACTACATTTGTGATTACTTCGCAAGGATTTACTGTTAAATTAACTGGATGTAACTGTTAGGTATATTCTAATAGTTTCTTCTCTCAGAATTATCAATTGTTGAAAAATCCTTTTGTTTCTTGATGA
>JBBBDQ010000821.1:1727500-1767500 GCA_037127315.1 Ascarosepion bandense
TGAGTAACAGTTCAGTAGCAGGACATCTTTTTCAGGTCACGTGCGAGTTGTAGTACCTGTTTGTATACTGTTTTTTTTTTTAATAATTTCACCCCAAGCAAGGCTTTTCACTGCCACTATTGCGCTTGGGGCTACATAGGGGAAGGTAAGTAGAAAGAGTGGTTAGATATAGGAAATGTCAGAAGGGGCGTGATAGATAGTTGTGTAGATAGGAAGAGTGTTTGAAAGAATGGAAGCAAGTTAGTGTGTTAGGAGGTGTCTATTGACCTTACATTTAAACTTCTGGAGATTGTAAGCGTCGGGGAAGCAGTCATGTGGAAGGGAATTCCAGAGTCGGGAAGTGCGAGAAAAGAAACTGTTGGGGTAGAAGTTGCGGTTGCATTTTATAGGTTTCACTGTAAAAAGGTGGAATCTAGTTGCTAATCATACAAATTCGAACCTAGGGGGAACCAATGATCTAAGTTCATCGGAGCAGAAGCCGTTAAAGTATTTATAGAAGAGACACAGGGAAGCCACGTCACGCCGGTAAGAGAGAGAGTGCAGGCGGTCTGTCAAATCAGTATCGATCACATTACAGACCCTCCGCTGTACCTTGTCGATAATATATATATATATATATATATATATATATATATATATATATAATTAATTACAGGTTTATCTGGATATTCATATAAAACAGCGGGGAAATAGCCATTTTAAACATATATATATATATATATATATATATATATATATATATATATATATATGTGTCGTGCCAAGAGTTATAATCAAATATAGAAATAAGCTCGTATTTTTTCTTCTGTATTAGATACACACTTACATAGAAAGTCAGTTATACATTAACACAGAAAGTCAGACACACACTAACACATTCACAAGCACATTATGTTTCTCTTTTCTACATTCTCACACATGTTTTAGTATATAAAAAATTCTGTGTGCATAGGAAATGCAGATGGCAAATTCTAGCAACTAGATCCATCTTTTTACAGTGAAACCGATAAAATGCAACCGCAACTTCTACTCCAACAGTTTCTTTTCTCGCACTTCCCGACTTTGGAATTTCCTTCCACATGACTGCTTTCCCGTTATTTCGCAACCATCGAAGATCTTACATGTTTTACGGGCAAATGTAAAACAATCGGATTCACTGAACGGGTCTTTGTTAAAATGTCTTGGAAAGGGCACCTCATCGAACATGAAAAGGCCCAAGTTCTCACATTCTCATTCACAATGTCTTGTGATTTCGTGCTGGCGCGAAGGTGAAAGGCTTCCAAAGGCTTCCGACTTCACAAACTAACGCACAAGATAAGTGTAAACCCGTGATATATTTCAGGGTCTCTCTCTATATGTCTCTGTCTCTGTATCTCTGTCTCTCTGTCCCTATAAATATATATATATGCACATGTATATACACACAGACGCACAGATACACGCACACAAAATTATATATATATATATATATATATATATATATATATATATATATATATATATGTAATGAACGATATGGTTGCCAAATATATAGTGCTAAATATGATTGCTAAATTTACTCCTAGGTATATCCAACAGAAACTGAATAAATAAAATCTAAGAAGATCTGAAGAATAGGACAATGCCATTCATTTTTAATATTGTTATGCAGGCACCACATCATCCAAGGCATTTGCCTTGTCGGATTAAAAGCCGATTACTTACTTCATCCCACATGATTCGCGATTGGCTCCGTCGATTAAACATTAGATTCGTTCAGCCTGAAGGAATCTATCCGACTTTCTGTCTACTGTTTCTGGATTAACTGAACTTCTCAGCCAATAGACGCGGCAACTATCGGTTTGAAATTCGTTCTCCATGCTTTCTGTCCAGATGAGGCGTAATCATTCTCTATATTTAACTGTCATTATTTCTACATTTTGAATATATCTTAGAAAAAATGAGATAGAAAAAACATGTTCTCCTTCACCTAATACAAAATCAAAATCGTGGTGGACATATAAAATAAAATTGAAATAAAAATTCTCTCAAAATTAACATATAGTTTCCAGCATCTAATATATATATATATATATATATATATATATATATATATATATATATACAAACAAACACACACACACATATATATTGTGCATTTGGGCAACAATCTCTCTTTTACATAGGTTTAATTAAAAAGAAAAGACAACGTATTAACATTAAGTTTTTTATACAATTTTCATGTGTTCATATATATTTTTACTATTCGGAACTCAAACTTTATTAAAATTCTCCAGAGTTTTTTTTAATTTGGATCGCTTTTGCCTATACGCTTAGCCATTATAAAGAATTAGTTCTGTTTTACTTGAAAATAAATATGTGCAAAATTTATGCATATAAAGTATTGTCTAAGTTTCAGATTGAGTTCCAAAAAGAAAAAAGATTATAAAAAGACATGAAAAATTCTATAAAATTTTGTCCGACATTTTTAATGACGTATATATATATATATATATATATATATATATATAGCGATAGATAGATAGATAGATATTATTATTACTGTTATTATTATTATTATTATTATTATTCTATTATAATAATAGCATACTGCAATTCAAAACCTATTAAGTTTTGCTGTACAATGCACCAGTCTCTGACAGTTAAATATGATTCAGCCACTAGGGCATATATATATATATATATATATATATATATATATTAATCATTTCACCCCGAGCACGGCAGAAATGCCACTGATGAGCGGGGGGCTACATAACTGTAAAAAGATTAATTAGAAAAGAGTGTGGAGTACAAGCTAGTTAGAAAAGAGCAATAGAAACCTGAGAATGCAGGTGCAATGACTGATACATAGGTGGAGAGAAAGGTTATACGGGGGTGGGAAGAGAGCTAGAGTACAGTGGTTAACAGAAGAGTATTGACATTGCTTTTAAATTTCTGGAGGTTGTAGCCGTCAGGAAAGCAAGAATATGGGAGAGAGTTCCACAGGCGGGAAGTGCAAGAGAAGAAGCTGCAGGAGTAGAATTGCCGTCTGCATTTGGCTAACCTGACTCAGTTGCCAATCTGGTTATACGAGTAAAAATCTGTTGAGGAGACACCAGTGACTTAAGTTCGTCCGAGCAGAAGCCATGAAAGTATCTATAGAACAGACAAAAGGAGGCCACATTTCGATGGTGGGGAAGTGGCTGCAGTCGAGCCGCCAGATCAGTACCTATCACATTACAGGAGTATGGCAGGGGCGCCTGAATATATAATTACTCTTTTAACGTAAAAATATTTTAAAAAATATCAATTTATCAGATGCATAGAAAGTATTGTGTGAGGTAAATTGCAAACTAGAACTAAAAGTTTAAGTACCAAAAAAGGCAAATATTATAAGAACACCTTAAAAAAATATATAAAACTTTAATGATAATAATTTGGCTTAAATTTTTAATGAAATATATATATATATATATATATATATATATATATATATATATATATATATATTATTTTTTTATTATAATAGCATATTATATAAAACATGCAATTTTCGCTGTACAATGCACCAATCATCTACCAGGCCACACACACACACACACACACACAAACACACACACACACACACACACTAAGTTTAATAAATACCTAGCCTCGAGACCCAAGATGTCTCTTGATAAAAGCAAACAGGTATATTATTAACATAGAAACCGTGTTGATAACTGATGTAATCTGGGTGTCATTTATGAAAATTAAGAATAAAATAGATACGAGCTGTTGACACTAAAAATACCTACAGAACATAAAATACACAAGAATATGATCTTTGAAAATTAATGTTATTTCAAGATATGTTAAAAAACACTTAATCAATTTAAAATTACGTCTGTAAATATACTTAACTGAATTCTATTCAGATCACGAGTTATCCAAATCCTACTTAATAGCTTTGATATTTCCTAAGTAACAAACAGACGTCCACTATTCTCATTTATAATGTGATATACTTTTTCAGAAATAATCGTTAATAAATTAAGCGTTCACACTGTTAAGTGAAAACTATATTTTTTAATCTGAAATAAAACTCTATTTTTTATCTGAAATAAAACTTCCAATGTGATATGCTGGGCCAATTCAGATCTTATTACAATGACTAGTATTTTGCAAAAAATGGTAGAATGCTTGTAGATATATTTAAAAAGATCAGATGATTCTACTTAACATAGAGATGATTCCTTATAATCAGAATTGCAAGAAACATAAATGCATTTATTGTAACGTTTTGAGAGAAAGACATTTTAAAAACATAATTCGTGAGGTGTGTCGCAAAGATGCCATCATGTCTGAATTCTTTATCTATCATGTTAAATGATGATAACAGAAATAACAGATGTTTTGTCTATATCATTTAATAGGCATTCAGTTCTAAGGAAAAATCCTGGCAAATATTCTCCAGATGAGTCAAGACTAGTCATCGAAGATTACTTAAATTTTAAGAACAACACATCCAAATGAGTGAAGAAGAGTATATAATTATTACTTATTTAATGCAAGCAATCAGGAACCAAACATGTTAGAAGCTATACAGTACCTTAATGCATCATCAAACTCAGAGTTTGCTTCTTACTGGACATTTGTTGTGAGAATGCACATATAGGCAATTGTTGTAATGGAAACTAATATGTGGGTACACCCGGAAAACAGTTATTTCGGTGGATTATCAGAAAAGTGTGTTTCGTTTTTTAACTGGTATCTGCGACAAGGTACAAAACCATCGCTACAGTGTTTAAACTAAGAAGCAACATCTGTGACACAATTCCCAGTCAGTCTTTTTAAGAATCAAATGGGCGTATCGAATACAGTCACGAATTTATTCCTAATAAGTACTATGTGTTGTAAATAGGAGTTTGTTTTGTAATCAACGATTCAAAATAATTATCAAGAGATACTGGAGATTGACATGAAATGTTAACTCATGTGGGCTCTAGCGGGTGAAATAGCAAATACGAAACTCGGAAAAGATTTAGGCATTACTGAGAACTTGAGAAAATATCCAAATACATGAAAAAGAAACATCTGCAGCAGAATTGTCAAACAACATTTTATGAATATAAGTCAGAGGAACCAAACAAATAAGGCCACGAAAAGAATACCAAGCACTGTGCCTGATAGAATATAGATGTCGTTGTGGATAGGATGATATTTTTCTATTTGACAACTCAAGATAACTATCAACTTAAAGGATAAACGACAGCCTGATCCGAAATATTAAGATTATTATGTGCATTTATATATACATTAGATGTAGCAGATCATTTTCTAAACATATACTGTTAAATATAAGTGACAATAAATGTCTAATATGTTTAATCATGAGCCATTCTAAACATGGTATTTTGGCTTTAATTTCAAATGAGAATAAAGACACAAATTGTCCAACAATTTAGTCAACATTACAATAATCCTCACTCATACACACAGTAAAAAGAACATTAGGATTTTGGAGGCCATTTACATTAAATAGAATCACAAAGATGAAAAAATGACTAACGGAAACACCATGACCTATTTAAAAAGCTCTTTTACATTCACCTGTCATCCTTCAACAACAAAGAAAAACAAAACATGACGTCTCTTTCCAGATACTTTTAGTAGTTAAAAAACAAAAATAATGTTAAATGGAAAATCTTCGAACAAGCAAGAACAGCTAAATATATAAAGGAACCATGAATTAAAGGTAAATGTACAAAATTAGATTAATTACAAAACTGCGCTGAAATAAAAAATATTTTATAGTTTTACAAATAAACATGAAAGATGGGTCCAATTATATCCTTTCCCACCCTTTAAACCTCCTTATTCTCCCCTCTAATAAAAACAAAATATAAAGGCAAGCCAGGCGGTCATAGAACACACTTTTGTGAATCAACTATATCAACTACTTACCCAACTTTCTTCAAACTTCTAACGGACAATATACAAGACTTATTGCCTTGTCGCTAACCCCCGACAACATCCCACACTCAACTCCCAAATGTTAGAAAAGAGGTCTTCCATTCCTGTCCACACCACCTGATGAGACAGTGGAAGCCCAAAGTCGAAACAAAATGTACAATTTGTAGTGGATATATGTGAATATATATATATATAAAATGTACATGTTCTATATATATATATATATATATATATATATATATATATATATATATATATATATATATATATTTGTTTATCTACACATGATAATAAATAAGAACTGGAATAAATATATATAATCACATTATTATTTTAGACAATTCATATATATATATATATATGTGTGTGTGTGTGTGTGTGTGTGTGTATGTGTGAGTATGAGTGTCTGTGTGTGCATGAGTTTGTTTATATATGAATGTGTGTGTATCCATACCAATCTATCTACCTCTCTGTCTATCTATCAATTTAGCACAGACTGTTAATATCCCTTTATCACACATTTAATATCTCTATCTCTGTTTAAGCAAATGAAATAAGGGCAGGGACGTTTATGCTTAATTTTAACATTATATGTTTTTTTGTATTTTAGCTTTGTGATTATGTGTACATCTATAAATTGTGTAAAGGATTTTGCATGTATTCCTGCCGCTTTTGTTCAAATATTTTGATTACATTCTTTCGTTTTCTTCTGTATACTGTTCAGAAGTAAGTGTAGATAAACATTCTTTTCACGCCATTATTTTTATGTGTCCAAATTCACCCTGTATGATAAAGAAACTTCTTGCTATATCAACACTTCTTCAAGATGCATGTTTCTTTCGGAAGAATCTAAATATATTTGCTGGAAAAACAAATTTCATTGCAAGCAACCTACCTTCTTTCCAAAATATGAACAGTTAATAACATATTACTAAAATATAATTTGTCATCAATAATACATTTGATATAACCTTCTCTTTGCCACTATATACTTATATATATATGTATATATGACTTCCCTTTTACATTTTTACATCAGTGGCTGGCGGATGGGCTTGGTTTTCTTGGTACCAAGAATACATGTATTTAAGCTTACTACTAGACAGTCAACGAGATTTCACCGCTGTACAGCTGAAATTGATTGAAACGCTATTTCTACTATGAGTGTTTTTTCTTCTGCTTCACACTTCGGGAAATTCTTTCTGATTTCTTCCTTCTTAGATGCCTAATAACTTCCGAAATATAAATGAAATGTCAATCGCCATTTGCTATTCGTTTTTGTCCTATACGAAATCTTGCTAATGTTGAAAATTTCTTTGTATTTAATTTTCACTTCATGTAAACCCCTGCGTTCGCGCGGCAGTTGTTGTTGCTTATTAGACAACAAACGGCAGTTAACCATTTACAAATTCACTATGTAGCTGCTATATTTTAATCATCATAGATTTCTATTTTCTTTGTTAAATTCCAGGAAAGGAAATAATCATTCCTTCAATATTCATGATGGCACATTTAGAAATCTATCTTTGATGCATCAATAACTGCTGGCGTATTCGTGGTGCTATATATATAAGGATACACAAGGAAATTCATACAAAACTTTATAAATTTCAGTCATCCTTCAATTGCCTTGAAAGAGCTTCTGTCGCTTTTGTCTATAAATACTTTCTTGAGTTTTGTTTCAATGATCTTTTCTCAATTGAATATACCGCAAATATTAAGCAGAATTGCTTGTGGTGAAGTTATTATAAAAACAATGAAACATTTTCAAAATCTTACATGCATGTCGAAATCTTGAACTTTTATTTTCATTTCTGCTCAATAAATCATATCCTGCATTTCGATATCAGTTACCCTAAGTGGTTAAGCAACATAATCGCCTTCCATCGGTTGAAATATTTTACTGTAAGAAAAAGAGGAAGACGCGTTCAGTAAATGGAATTCGTAGCGGATAATGTTTTAGTTCTTCAAGTCTTTTTTTTTAAATCAAGTTTTGCTATAAGTTTACATGTATTCTTCAGATAGATGTGTGTATTATATCTGCATATATTAATAGAATTTTATGTATTTAGTTCAAAATGTTTATATATATTTATGTGTGTGCGTGTGTGTGTGTATGTGTGTCTGTGTGTGTGTGTGGTATAAGACGGATCAGATCAATTGATATCTTTAACTTACATCGCAAGTTTGAATCCTGCTGAATGAGACACATTTTCTCCTAATTAAATTTCTAATGACTATTGATCCCGGTATATATTTTTAAATATGCTCTACAATTTAAAACAGTATATATACTCAAATAAATGTTTCCACTGGAAAGAAATTAAAAGAATATATATATATATATATATATATATATATATATATATATAAGGGCAAATTAAGACACTTACTCTTTCTTTTTAACTCTCTCCTTCTCTCTCTCTCTCTCTCCTTTTCTCTCTCTCACCTAAACCCACTTTCTTTACGTTTCAAATCCACGGGTCTACAACTTAACTGTTAGACGTAGGTAACTTCGAACTTGAATTTCGCCGCTACGCGTGTCATCAGATTTTATATCGCGTGTATATATGATTATGTATGAATAGGTGTATGTGTTCGCTGAACGGTTGTATTTTTCTTACATGTTCTCTTTTAAGGGAGCGACCGTTATTTCCATTCGTTTTTTTAGGTGTTTGTGAATCTCATTTGTGTAAAATATTTTGTTAAATAAGGACGGAAGCTGATAATATTTCGCCTGAAATAGACCCATATTTCCGATTCACCATAAGATAACGTGTCTGCATTTTTTTATTTTATATTTTCTCTATATGTATTTATAAGCATATATATTTAGAGCTCTCTTAGAGAGTTATCCTGCCACTGTATTTACAGGATACTCTTTTGGATACTTCTATAAACACACTGCATGCAGATATATATATATATATATATATATATATATATATATATATATATAAAGAGTTTAAAAATCTGAATTTAAAAGTAACAATTAAAATAAATATAAAAAGTAGATTTCCACGATGTAACTTTAGATCTACAAAAAATAAACACCAACCCCAAAAAATAAATACTAATCTTTTATACATCCTCCCAAAGTATGACAACCGTCCTTCTGTTATCAAGCATATACCCTCATCAATATAATACAGAATTAATAGAAACTCACCTAATGATGAGGTATTTACTAATCATAGCAATTTTTAAAATACTGCATTAGAAAATCGTGGAAACCAAAAAAAATCAAATATTAATTATGTAAACGAAAAAAGTAACACTAAAAAAAAACAGAAATAGAAATATCATCTGGTACACACACCCTTTCAACCAGATAACTAGTAGTAAATTGGAAATAATTTCTCGCACTAATTAGGAAATACTTTCCGGGAAAATCTCCACCAAGTAAGATCTTTAATAAAAACACTATTAGATTAAGTTACAGATGTACGAACAATCTAAAACAAATTATAAAAAAAAACACAATAATATTTCAAAGACTTCTACAAAATCAATAAATACAACCGGATAACAGCAAATAACAAGTTAGACAAGAAAAATGTACTTCTAAAAACCCTACAGACTGTGCGTTAGAAAAAAGATGCTTAACGGAATCAATACTCTATCAATGCAAAACATCTTAAAAAGCACAAATAATATAAAAATTTACACTTGGATTAGTAAGAACACTCCAAAGCAGTGGATTTACCAACACACCTTTTCATTTAATAAGAAAAGATATAAAAACAAAACATCACTATCAAAATATCATTGGTTCCTAAAAGAAACAAAACAATCACTCATAATAAAGTGGAAAATTCTAAAAGGAGCTAAAACATGTAAGTCCTTAAATGAACCATGTTCATGTTTATACGAAAATCTATTTATTATTAAATCACTTAATATTAAAAATGTATTAAATAAACGCAATGAGATAGATGTCCAATGTAGACATTTGAATTTGTCCTCATTAGAAAATGGATGAAATCTAAATGAAATAACATGCATATAACCAACAAGTGCTTAAGGAAAATAATTACTGATGAACTATAAAAGTAAATTCAAACATAATATTATTAAAAAATCTTTCTTTTCATGAGATAAGCTATACAACAAATCAATAGATAGACCAAAGAATTATTTAAAAAACACCTTCTTTTTCTAAAAACAACTTCACAACAAATAAATAGATAGACTACTAAAATATAAGGAAGGGAAAATATAGCATTGGTAAGAATGAGAATATCCCATCAAAAGCAATAAAACTGAAGGGGAAAAAAAGAAAAAAATGTTAGGATGAGGTTAATTGCAGGTTAAAATCTGAACCGTTAAGGAGGGAAAAGAAATAAGGGAAAAGGTTGGATGAGAGAGGAAAAAAAAAGAAAAAAGAGAAAAACCTGGATAATATGTATTCTTTGGGGTCAAATTCCAAAATGAATCTCCGCTCTGATTAGTCAAAAGAAACAAACATGTTAATTTATAATCTTCCCACATACATACACAGCAAACCATTCAACATTGCGTGACGATGAGAATCCATCTCGAAACATAGAAATTTCTGTGTCGAAATGTACAACTAATTCATAACTATATAATTATATTAAGCTCTATGATACTCATTATATTGAGCATTGCCTTTACAAGTAAAATAATTTATCTTTCAAAATGGTGGTTTTCTATTGTCTCCCTGTAGGAAGCTGCCTGAGGTTTCAAACTACCGTCCATTTGACAGACAAAAATAAACAGGGTTGTAACTGAATGCATGCCTCTATGTGGCCCAAAGACAAATGGTGGATAATGTGCGGAATATTTATAAAGCTCAATCTACATACTGTAATTATCAGCCAATCACTGCTTACAGTATGTACTTGTCTGCAACAGAATGGAATCTCCCAGAATATTTTTTAAACCACCTCCCAAATTTACCCTGGTGGTTTTGGTCAGTTAGACTCAACTTCTATTCTAGTTGATTACTGGCTGGTTGTTCCATAAGAACTTTAGATGGTGCTGCAAACAGGAACCGCCTCAGCAATGACAATGAGCTAATTCTCCTGGACAGGATAATAGATATACCAACCTCCCAACGCAGAATCATACTAAGGTGTTTACATTCGGCTCATCAAGGAGTAGTGGGCATGAAAGCACGTGCTAATGAGTCAGTCTACTGGCCTGGAATAAATGCCTAAATTCGAAATCATAAGAATAGTTTGCATTACCTATTCAAGAAATGCCCCAAGTCTACCACTTGAACCAATCCACATGACACCTTCACCAGAACGGCCTTTGTTGTAGCTATTATTGTGTTTATGATATTTCTGGTTAGGCATTTATAGCCGCTGTTTTTAAATCAGTGTCATAGAATTTACAATGATTGTATAAAACCTTTTAAATATCGAAAACAATTAATAAAATGAATCACTACACACAGTGGACTACCAACGCATTAGTTTGTTCTTCTTCGAAGACATGCACCCTGATTGAGCATTCTGGAAGAATAGTGGACATTGAAAAACACTAGCTACTCTGGCATCATCGCATCGCTCATTCAGCAATGAATTAGAACATTTTCAGCTATTGGGTGTGTATAATTGTAATACACACGGTAAAAAGTCTACCTCCTTCTACTGAGCGCCCGTAGCTCAGAGGTAGAATAGCAGACTGACGCCAATTCGGTCAGGTTTCTCTCCTGGATATAAAGCAATAGGCTGTCTAACCATACTGATGAGCTGTGATACAGCGAAACAGACATGTCTGCTGATGACTATATATATATATATATATATATATATATATATATAATTCATTATTAGCAGGATATAAAGTGAGACAGTCAGATTGTCATTAGGTTTCTCTTAAAATTTTTTAATTTTTTTTCTTACAGCTGAACAATTGAAATGAAGTATAGGTCAGGTCACTTCTTTCACTTGCCAACCATTTCCCTAAAGAGGACACAATGTCATTCACCAGAAATTTGAAAATTAATACGCCTACTTTATTTTCTATTCACATACAAGTTACAGATGTGCCTACGTATATGTGTAAACGTGTGTGTGGATATAGTGAAAGAGATAGAGAGCGCGAAAAAGGGACTGTTTGTGAATGTGTTAGTGTGTACCTGACTTTCTTAACATCTAAGTAAGCGCGCATACAGTTGGATGGCTTTGACATCACACAAGTATAAATGGACAACGGATATATGTGATATCAATTTTAATCCCTAAATTTCTATTTCCATTAACCTTTCTTGTTCTGTTTTTGTTTTGTTTCCCTAATAATTAGTGATATCAGTGGAGAAAATATTTCTGTTATTTTTAGAAAAGTACAGTTGACATTGCTTATATAAAGTTGACTTCTATCGAAAGCTGCACGATCTCTGCATGGTGCAATTTAGATAATGGCCATATCTAGAGATGGCACGTAATCCCTGCTCTCTTGTTTGAGGCTACCCATCATTTCAAAGAGGCCCGTCGGATTTGGCGGTAACGATGCGGATAAAACTAGAAGGCAACCAATTATACCTATGAACTCATTAATTCCACTTTCCTTTTTGCAAACGGATTTCATTCCCTATCATGCTCTTAGCTAAGTTGCAGCCCGTATTACTTAAACTTAGGAGTAGGCATTTATAAATCCAATTCTTCATAATGCAGAAAGACGTATATGATTCTAAAACTCTTTCAGGTTTCCGATGATATAAGCTAATGATATTATTACCAATGGTATTAGGAAAATGCTCTTAAAAATTATACAGATTTTGGGGGATTTTTAAAAGTTTTGGAAAAGATTAATTTTGAAAATATCCAGGATTCTTAATATCTATCTATCTATCTATCTATCTATCTATCTATCTATCTATCTATCTATCTATCTATCTATCTATCTATCTATCTCTAAGTTATTGTGCATTGTATATCGGCCCTAGCAAAATTTGTTGCACTTACTTACACACAGATAACTTGGTAATTTTTTGAATCCATGTTTTCTTCTCCCAGCTATGGGTTAAATTTCAGGAATAATTAGATTTTTTAGCCTTGGTTGTAAACCAGTATATACAGAAGAAAGAGATGTTAACTTATTGCATAATCAGTATGCTTGTTTTAAACGTGTATCACGTAAAGCACTTAACTGACTGATCTATCTATCTATCTATCTATCTATCTATCTATCTATCTATCTATCTATCTATCTATACGTGTGTGTGTGTGTGTGTGCGTGCGTGAGTATGCGTGTTTAAGTGCAGAAGAATATTAAAATAATATACCCATTCACTGAAATGATTTTAATTGTTCCATCAATAGAAGAAATCATCATATCAAGAGGTAAGGAAGAAATATATATATGAGTTATGTGTTATCTAAGTATACATAGATACATATAGAAAGACTATCTTTACGGTCATGGCTCCCCGGAAGAGAACCATCACTCCTTGTCGTTACCTCTCGACTGCAAACCCAAAAATTGATTTTGGCCCTCTGGGTTTCTAATTTTTTGCGTGTCCCAAATTCTCTTAAGGGAGGCATGACGGACGCGGAATGTCCATGCAAATAAAATCTTTAGCCAATGAAATAACTTTGATAATATCAGGATTTAAACTTTTTGGCCTCATCAACTATTAGTCACAATCCCGAAACAATATTGTGATCACCGGTTACTTCCCGATTTCACCAGCTCTAAGGTTCAGTGCCTTTAATGCTCCATTGTTTCCGCTTTGTCAAGGAATGGACGCCGATGCGAGGACACCGACTGATCTGTTGCCCACACCTGGAAATTTTTTTTTTTAATTCACTCAGCTATTTTCCAATATTTGATCCTCAGATAGTTTTGAATATACATGTTTCAATATTTTTCACAATTCTGAAGCTGCGCTCATATTGCAACCGAAGAAACAATTTTGTTTTCTATTAGACTTATCATTTTTCTGGTCATGTTAGAAAAATTAATATGCACAATTAATAATGCAACTAATACTGATTTATTTCGTGTCATATTTTTTCGCATGCAAAAATAGTGTTACATCCTTCTCGAATCAGCCTGTCACTTAAAAGGCAAATAATATTATTATAAATTCAAAAACACTCAGTACCATACAACCTTATATATGCATCAATAAGATTTCAAATGCAACATCACAATGTTCTCTTTTTGTATATATTTTAATCCAAGTACTTTTTCTCTTGGTTGGGCTTATAAATTTTCATGGACTAATCTATACATGCAATTTTAACGAAAAGTTCTTCATTAAAAAATCACTTCAGACAAGTTGCAAATGTTCTTTTCCTTCTGTTGGTTCTGCCTATAACATTTCATGCATTAATAAATCTAACCATGCAATTTTAACAGAAATATCTTTATGAAAATTATCATCTGTCAAACTGAAAAAGAAACAAATTGGGTGTAGGTGTATGTGTTTGGTTAGAGATGATTTTTTTTCTTGACTTGTCCTTCTTGTGCATCTTCTCTTCTGCTCCGTTGTGTTTATGGGTTTGGTTTCCACTTACGTTGGCTGCATCCATACTTCATACGTTGAAGCTAACACAATATCTATGTGGTCTGGGTATGTTTCATCCTTTGATTGGACACTATCTGACAACCACCCATGTTCCGTGAAATTTACCAGATTATTTCAAATCGATTTAATATAAATGCATTAAAAATGTCACAGATCCATCAACATGTTGTTACATAAAGTGCTGCTGTTCTTCTTATGGTTCTCCTTAGTTTCTTTTATTGTCCATACTTACATAGATTTCCCAGAAATAA
This sequence comes from Ascarosepion bandense, assembly GCA_037127315.1. Lineage (NCBI taxonomy): Eukaryota > Metazoa > Mollusca > Cephalopoda > Sepiida > Sepiidae > Ascarosepion > Ascarosepion bandense. The sequence goes on from JBBBDQ010000821.1 coordinate 1,742,195, forward strand.
ACTTGATAATGTCTAGTACGAAACCGTTTGTTTATTTTATATTTATTATAAAAATGTAATCCATATATCGCTTATTCTTCGCTATTATTAAATTTTCAACTACGAAGAATTTGATTATATATATATATATATATATATATATATATATATATATATATATTGATTGTAAGATAAATACCTCATGCGCTTTTTGTGTTAGATATTTTCTTCTTTATATGTGTGTGTTAGAGAGAGAGAGAGAGAAAGACAGAGAGAATTTGCTCTAGTTTCTACGTGTCTGTATGTGGGCATGTGTAGCTTAATTCTTCTTTTTATAATTGGTATTATCTTCTTATACACTGTTTCTCTCTTATTTTTCTTTCATTTGTTTTTAGAACAAGAGATGTCACCTTGAAAAGTGTATACTGTTTAGTTAATTTACTTTATCAAAAACAGTAAAAATCTAGAAATTGGGGCTATAAATGAGCATGCCAAATGTTTGCAAACCATAGTTTGTGTAGTAGAATGCAAGTATATTTTCTCTGTGAATGTGTATCACTTTATGATCAATATGAGCCGAAATCTTCATTTCTGGATAAAATCATTTAGTTCGAACATTCTGTCCATAGCGGATGTTTTCTACCTTCAATGTATAACCGTTGGCATCAAATTTTCTAGGTAATCTCACATTAGTCTGAAATAATACGAACTTATAAAACAATCTATCTTAGAATAACTTAGAAAATACACGTATTTAGATACAATCTCCGCTCTCTCACCCCCGAATAGGGTCCATGCAATTGCTAGATCAGATCATTAAAATGAAGTTTTGATGGCAGCTATCGATGTTGTGATGATTAAAATGAAGTTAAATAATTCTTCCAGATAGTAATCAGATTTTTATTGAATGAAGATTTTCTTTTCTGTTCTTATTACTTGAAAATGTATTCAATTTTTTAGACTATATTTTTGCTTTTCTTTTTAATATTGTATGTTCTCAATAATATATAACTAATTATATACATATATATATATATATATGAAGGACGACTGAATAATTTCTACCGCCATACAAGAAGCAATTACAAAATCATTTCCCACGATTTCTAATTAACTCCGTTTTTGTTAAGTAGATCAGGTTGAACACATTTCACATCCGTTGGAATGCTTAAAATATAATTCATTTTTACTTGAATATCTGTTTGCGTATCTTTTTCATTAGAAGCCTTGTACAACTTTGATGATTACTTTGTTGGAAATTCTTTATAGCCTTTCATTTATAGGCTGATAACAATTATACAACTGGATTTTCAACTTGAATTGATACAAATCGCAGGCATTAACCTTAGGTTATATTAAACAAAGCTGAATATACTAGGTCGAAATACCAAATTTCTTATATATAATTGTGAACATGAATTTAACATAATGCATGATATGTCTCTAGCTGACTTTAACATTTCATATATAATAAAACTATTGTAGTAAAATTTAAACATTTGGAAAAAACATCGGATGATGTTTCTGTTTTGAAAATAAATGCATTTAAAATCAAATTTCTTAACATGTCTGTTGATAACCTCCACACAAAACCTATAGTTTCTAACATTTATTTATATATATATATATAAACTTGTGCGGGAATATTTTTCTAAATCAGTAAGGTGTAAAATTATGGCCAGACCACGTTAAAACATCGGTCCCCGTATGATCACCGGAGTTAACTAACTTCGATCCTGCTCAGTGCCTCCATTGGTGACTGCTTGCTAATGCCAAATGATGAAGGCTTGTATGTTGCCTAATAGAAAATTGAACGGAACTTTTCATAGGAGGACCAATTTCTTATTCAATCTGGCTTCAATATATTAACTTATATACAAATAACATTGGAAAAATTATGTACCGCCGCTTTGATCTTCAGCTATGGCTTAATTTGTAACACTTCTATCGCTGAACATTTATCATTTGTTAACATAGCGTAAAATATTGAGTACAAATTATTAAATTTCGGAATTAAATTACCCAAAATGGTTGATTACCGTGATATAGAAACAACCAACCAATCAACCAACTGATATTCTATAGAAGAGAAAAGAGTCCTTCAGGTCCCTGCGGGTGATAACTATGTCTCCATAATTAAGTTAATTATATTTGAAGAGAAAAATATGTGAGGAATAATTATTTATTCCATCATGGTTCATTTAACATGTTTTGGCATGTGTATTTTTACATTAGTCAATTCAACTCTCGAAATTCTTTTTTCAGGCACTCTGTTGTCTAACAAGGCACTTTCAGTTCCACATCCTTTTTATTAACCCTGGTATTCCACCGTTTGGAATTTTCACATAATAATTTCTTCAGTTATTCATGGATGCTGGCAGCAGTGCGTCTTTCTCTGAGTAAAAAACCACTGCTAAATTTGGATAATCATAAACTGCGCCAAAATTGTAAATTAATATTTAGATTCTCTATAGAGTAATTATCCATTTATCTTCGAATGTAAATAACATAACTTTCCAGCATCAGAGAAAGTAGGATATTTTTAAGGGTTATCAAACTTTTGTTGTTTATTTAAAAGCAAAACAAAAATGTTGTTTGTAAGAATCGCTTGCATTTTTGTTTGTGAATGAATAGTGTATAAATATTTATGCGTGAGTAATGATACAAGTCTTCCTATTTACCTATATTTAGTCAGGATTTGTGGATTAACATCTTTCTGAAGGAAATTTGCGCACAAGCAAAATTAGCAAATGTCAAGATTTGATCTCCACCTGCCGGTTCTTTCTTCTGTGTTGCCAGCAATTACACCAACCAAACTTACATAACAATAGAATACAAGTTGTCATCATCTCTGTTCTGAGATTATGGTCGTGTACGGATTGCCTCACATCACTAAATATGACATGAAATTCCAAGAATTCTAGTGACAAGCACTTCTTCATCCACATGTGCATTATACTGATATCTACCGAGCAAATTGTACATTTTCAGAAAGAGAGAGAGAGAGAGACAGAGAGAGATACAGAGAGACACACAGAGAGAGAGAGAGAGAGAGAGAGAGAGAGAGAGAGAAGAAATTATCATCTGGAACAAGGTCAGTAATTCAAACACTTGATTCCAGTGACTTGTGATTTTGAGAACGCAAACAATCGGTTAACAATTTTGTCTACACAATTTCACTGAGCATGGTTATGTAAATATTTGGTATGGCTTTCACAGATATTTGCACATTTCATCCCAATCCCAGACCAGTAGCATCAAGAGGGATCATTTATAATAACCCATTGACAGTGAAAGGAAACTTTCTAATTATTCGCCACTACGTCCTCATGGATTTTCGTTGTATTTCAGTGGATATCGGTTTGGAACGAAAAATCGGAGAGACGAGTTCGAATATTAGTTGTATTCACTTACGCGCAAATTCGTTGTATTCGTTGTATTCACTTTATTCACTTACGCGCAAACAGCATTTTTTTCTCTGTTTAAACTGAATGGTAATTATTTTCAATATTTTATTGAAAATATTTTCACGGTTGAAATTTTTTCACACATAAATTTCCGTCGCTATTATTAAAGCGAAATTTCTTGTATTTAAATTATATCAACGCTTAATCCTGAAGGTTTGGGGATTTATTCTAAAAATTCCTTATTTGTAATATGAGCGTTTTTTGGTATTATTCCGAAAATTTCTTATTTGGAATATGGGCGTTTTTTGGTATATCCTTAAATGAACGCTTACGTGAACATATGCACTAATTTCAATATCTAGCGCAATGAGGAAAAATTATCGTCTGCAAAACATTTCTTTTGCGTAATCTTGTCAAATTAAACACATAATAATCTGAGCGCCACAAACTAACGGGGATATTCAGAATTTTTCCGGTTTCTTCATATTCCGAATGAAATCATAATTTTCTAAGAAGCGAATTTTATTCGTAACTTAAATTTATTAGCTTCAATTTATTAAGTGGTAGATTATTGTAAATCGCTATATCGGCGTATTACGAAGCCTCTATATCAATATTTATACATATTAACTGTGTTAATATGTAATTTATTCAAATTAAAATTATTGTTTTCATAACTTGAATCTAAATGGCTTTTTAGACTTTCAGCCTATAATTAAAGTCTGTTAAATATTTAAGTAATAGGGTGAATATAAGCCTTTGTTTTCATTTGCGTATTCAATTTACATAAATAAATTAATTTAGAAAAAATATCAGTAAATCGTTCTCTATTTGTAAAATCTTTGATATAACATAGCTCAAAATTAAATATTGAGTTCTTAATAATACTGTTTTTCTCGATAATAAAAAGACATTGTAAAATGTTTCCGTTAGTGTAATTAACGGAAATAAAATTATCAGCTGTGATACAACCGGTTATATCTTTCTTAACTAATTATAAGATTCATTTTTTCGTGAACATTTGTAAAAATCTGTTATAACGTTTATCGAATTAGCATAAAGGACCTTTTATGCAGACCATCTATTGTTCTTTTAAGATTAATAAAGTTTGTCATTTAGGATTGGACTCTCGGAATTTATAATTCTTATTTCGATTACGGTAACAGAACATTCCTAATACCACAGGGAAATTAAATTATTTTATAATTAATTTCTTTTCATTCTGCAAAAAAGAAAGTTTTTTTATTTTATTTTATTTTTTTTTAATTTTATTATGTTTCTTCTCAATTCACTTATGTGTTAAATCGCAGTACAGATTTGGTTCTGTAACTTTGCTTATTAACCATTCTTCCGTAGAAAGTAAAGGAAACCTACGGTAGGAAAACCTTCTGACCAGTCATGTCACTTTGGAGACATGATCGCTTTTATCAAGTATAGCATTAACTGACTGATATAGCCTTAGAAAAAAGCATATATTGATATCCGGGCATAACTTACAAAAAGTAACCCTATATAAACTGATCTCACTAGCTTTAGTGCCGAAAGCAAATAAAATAAGCAAATTAAAATGCTAAATTATACCTACTATTCTTCTTCTTGATGTAGGTAATCATAGCTCCCGACAACTTCCTGTTAACTGGTAACTCTTATTGTTTTTTTTATCTTTCTGTTATTTATCTTAAACTATACTTTGCAACGTGTATTATGCGGTGTTTTTTTCTTTGTCTCACTTGCCCTGATTTCTCAAGTTTTCTTTAACTCATCATCTGACCAACAGCATTCAACTATCTCATGCTGATTAATAAATATAATTTTTTATCGTAATTTGGCAGGATTACAACCACATCATATTGAAGTAACGGTTCATATACTATCTTTTAGTCGAGTATATTTACCTAATAAGAAGGGTAAATGCCAAGAGAGCTTCTAAGATTCTGTCTTCCTTAAGTTACTTTTTTTCTAAACTGATAAAAACGAAAAACACAAAATAAATGAAATAGAGAATTTATATCATCACGACGCCATTTTTTTCGATATCTTGTTTAACATTCCTTAAATTCGTATTTCTTTTTTTAAATGTTTCTGGCTCAAGTGATATTTGATGCTAAATATTGAGTTGTTTTCTACAAGACGTCATCCGTTCCTATGCAAAGCACCTACAAGAAGCTGAATTGTGAATCTTCCATTTTTTTCTTTTTAAGCAAATATTGTTTGGGCTTGAAAGACAATCCTTCTTCTCTGCATACAGTGTTTACGTTCGTAATATCTTCAACAACCACATTTTGCTATTCCATAAATTGTTTTCATCCATAACACCTGATACTGTTTGACAACAGTATTCGATTAACAATTTGGCAGTCATAACGTTTCTGGCTGATTTCCCTTTCTTTCATTTTTTCAAAACAATCATTTCATATTCTTGGCCATCTCTTTGTTTACCATCGAAATGTATTGTAGAAAAAAACAATAAACTTTAAAATGTTTAGTGCTGTTTGTCTAATTTCAGTTTGACAGATACTTAAATAAAATATTAAAAAAACTGCATTTAAAATGTGTCTCATCCACTTTCTTATTGAAGAAACTGCTGACAAATATTTATTGCCTTGCTGGTTGATACGTTTAAAGATCTACTAATTTTCTTGTCGTTTGAGTTTTGCCATACATTTTATATTTACTTGTGGATCGTCCTTCAGAACATTCGGACTCTTCATATTAACTATTTAATTCGAGCTCAGATTTTGTCTCTGATTCGAATATTGAATTTGTTCTTTGTTTTTATTGTTGTTGAATTTCATCAAAGGCCATTTTTCATTTTCTTTTATTCTTTTTGAATCTATGAATAGTTTTAGAACTCGCAGTCTTTCTAGTTGTATATGGAGCATGTCTTTTGATTTAGATCTGAAGAATTTGTAACGGTCTGTCCTCAATGCACGGCTATTCAATATTTTCTTTCGCGATAGCAAAAAGATTTCTAACATTATATTTTTGCCTATACTCATTACAATTTTAGGTTTTCAGGAATTGATTCAGTTTTGATTGCATGACAAGTGTCGATCAATTTAATAAACTGAATATTTTTCCGTACATTTCTTACTTCATTTAACAGTTTTCTTGAACTTTATTTCCTTCCTTTGATGGGTGCTTAAAATATAAACAGATAGCGGTCAAACATTTAGATTTCATTTGTTATTCCTGTTTTTGTTTGCCAGCGCATTTTCTTTTAGTGAATCAATGTTTTTTCTCATTTGATTCGAGAAATTCTATGAGAGTTTTCTTCCAGATCTTTTTTTTTTCAGTTGAAGAATCTTTACTTAGACATTATGATTAAAATGAATAGCTAGATATCTTTCAGGAACTCGGTCAATGTTGCTTAATCAACGAGCTTGAAAAAAATCACAAACACAACATTCTTTTCTTATTTACATTTATCTACATTACAACGTAATAACGGCTAAAGTATATACAGCAACAATCAGTACATGACAACTTTCAACAAAGTTCTAGAATTTTCCAAAAACCATAAAAGCTCCTATAGTGTTCTTCACATATTTCTAGATGGTTGAAGAATATTTTAAAATTTTCTAGAATGTTGTAGTACTAAAAAATATTTACATTATATTAGAAACATTGTGTCGGAGATTACATCATTAAAAATGAAGGATATGAAGAAGGCTTTACCTTCTTCATATCCTATCAAGTGTAAATGATTACATCATTAAAAATGATAGGATATGAAGAAGGCTTTACCTTCTTCATATCCTATCAAGTGTTCATATAATTATGATATAGGAAATCAGTTATTGTGCAAAGAAACAAAACTCTTATATGTATATAGTTATCCACAGACAGATCAGTTTCGCTGTATCACATTTCATCAGTACGGAAAGACAACCGATTGCTTTTCACCCTGGATTGAAAGCCGACAGAATTGGCGTCAGTCGGCCATACTACTTCTGAGCTATGGGCGCTCGGTAGGAGGAGGCAAACCTTTTAGCGTGTATATTAACATTATAAACGCGCAATAGCTGAGAGTGTTCTAATTCATTGCTGAATGAACGATGCGTAGATGCTAGAGTAGCTACTGTTTTTCAAAGTCTACCATTCTCCCAGAGTGCTCAACCAGGGTGTGAGAGTGTAAATAGGCACCCACAGACAGATCTGCTTTGCTGTATCACAGCTCATCAGTACGGCAAGACATCTTATTGCTTTTCACCCAGGATTGAAACCCGACCGAATTTGCGTCTGTCGAAATGAAAATACACCTTATTTATATATTTGCTTTTATTATTATTAATAAAGAAATAACATTTAAATTTAAAATTGAATGCACAGATATCAATTCAATCGAAAAGTATCAAATAAAAAATTAATTCATATGAAGCTATATAATACCATCTTGAATATATCTCATAATTTCTTTCATACCGACCGCTAAGTCTTTAAATTTACACCTCATTCAACATCATCTTTAATGAAGATTATATATTATATCCTTAAATTCATAAATTTCCTGTATGGCAACTTTTATGAATATGAGATGAGATATCATTATTGTCTTTATCAAATGTTAATAGATATTTGTTAATTATGCGCTAATTTTGCAAGATTTATAAGAGATAGTTTTATTTTAATTCTCCTATATGAAGCACAATTTGTATTTACGTCATTTTCCTATGTGTGAGAAAATGAATTCTCTTATCCATTAAGTACCTTTGAGAATTTTCTCTATATGACCCAAACCCGAAATTAGTTCAAACCCACTTTAAAATATGATTTCTTGTTATATTAAAAACAACCATGAATTTAAAAACTAATTATGATTTTCGTGCATTAATTTAGAGTATTCTATATATATATACACTAACTGAAGAGACCAAGATTGGAAAATTATCAATGAAGATTAGTATAATTACAGTAATTTTAATAATCTTTAAGTTAGGAAAGCGTTATTTATGAAATGTAGCAGGAATTCCCTTCAACGTTTTTGGTAATCTATACTTTGTATATAAGAAATAATATTATCAAAATAGGAAATATCTCTGTTTCTCGTCTGGCTAAATGGGATATTTAACTGAACGTGCGTTTTAATGTACAACAAAAATTAACTAACTTATACTTGCATTTGTAATATTTTATAATCATTCAAGACTCTGTAATTTTTATTCAGGCAACATATCCACGATAATTTCTCATTTAATTCCAAACAAATTTTAGCATGATTTCAAATTCTTATCTGACGGGACAGGTATTTATTGAATAATATAAATGTTGCATACTGGCGTGTAAATGCTTTATGAACGAAAATCATAATTATAATTGAACGAGGCAATTTATATACCAGAAGTTATGTAATTTAAGAATTTATGAGCATTTAGATTAACATTTTAAATACGAGGCACAGTTGTAAAGTCAGTGTAACTAATTAAGTCGAAAGTACAAAGTGCTATATTTAAATTATCATCTAAAATTGGTAAAAAAATAAAACTCTCATCTGATTTTAATAGTTATATTTACAAAGAAAATTGCAAAAAATATCCTGTAATTTCGACAAGTATATTTTATCAATAAAATTACTATTAGCCTCTAATACAGCCTTCGACGATTTTGTAATCCTCTGCAACTTTTTTGATTTGTCTTTTCAGTTAGAGAAAGTTGCTTTCATCCTTGTCATGTAGGTAGATTGCATTCTGCTGAAGAATCCTGTTGCTAAATAAATGGTCATCCAGAAGACCCACTCCGAACCGAGTTAATTATTACTACTCTGAGAGATTTAATGTAGGTTTAATTGTCGAGTCTGAAGATCACATAAAATAATTATAGAGCGTGTTTCTCATAAGAACCATAAAAGAGTATTTTCCAGACTGGCGTACCTAGGTTATCATTACAAAACCTATCCACTTTCTTTCCAAACCCTCTTCAATTTTAACATACTGTCACTCAATCACACTGTAATAGACGTATTAGAAATTCCGGTCTGAATTCCAAGTATTACTGCTTGCTGTTTGTAAATTACTAGCAGATTTAATTGCGACACGTTGCTTTTTCTCAAAAGCGGTGTCCAATTCATCTTATTAATCTCTGCAGCTATTAAAATCCAAAAGTTGCGCATGCGTGAAATGAAAAATTCCAAACAAAATCTATAGATACCGATTGATAATATTTTTTAATTCTTGCAGAGTAAAGTTGTCTGTAAACAGCTGAAAGGAAGAACTGGAAAATTATCTGTCACTAAATAATTTACGGTTTTCCACCTTAAACTTACATATGTGAGATCATGTTCGTAGTATAATATTGCTTTTAAATTCATCGAGTTTAGACAACATAACGAAATGTCCACCCGAACAATTATTATGAACATACATATATAGAAAAACCTAAGGGAGGCAAATTGACGGCGGTGGAAAATGACTGAAACCAAGACGCCAGATCAAGGCTTATAATCCTTCTGATTTTTTTGTTTATCAAAGAACTCCAGACACAATAAATTTATTGATTAAAAATTTTGAAAAATCCACCGATATTTTTTGTCATTTCGATAAAAAACTAACGGTTAAAATATTCTAATTTGTTTATTCCAGCACTCAAAGAAGAACACGCGAATAAATAAAAATACAATCCTATTAATCTGTTCCCCTGACTCTGTAGTCATTCATTCTCATTCTTTTAACGTCATATAGTAAATTCATTATTTTAACGTCATATACTAAATTCCAAAATAAATACCCTCTCGAATGTACACATTCTTATATAAAATTAAAAATATCTATGTGTCACACGTCGTGAGTTCTATTAAAAGATTTCCAAGATATTTAATTTTTTGTGCCTGCTTGATGTTAGTATCCCTCATATTTATTTGGCATTTCAGTTTGCTCTTTTTGCATACGGTTTTCTTGCAGTTTATACAAAGTAATTTTCTGTCAGTCTTTTCAGCTACCTTCTGTAAGACATATCACAGTTCTCTTTCCTTGTCTGTTATCTGCATTTTATCATCTGCGGAACACAAGTTGTTCAGATTCTGGCCTCCGATATCTAATCCTGGCATAACACTAGAGACAACTAAATAATTATGTTGTACAATTTGAATAGATCCAGCAAAAATAAACGTGCGTGTCTTACGAACCTTTCTATTTGTGTATATTTGCTGGATTCGTTTCCTGGATATCTGTAGGCAGTTGGCTGCCAGTAGATACTATTGATTATACTTATGTATTTTCCAAATATGACGGGGATTGCGTTCTAATAATAAATATGATGATCCTTGTCACAGTGTCCTTGACATATCATCATTGTTCTTGTCCTATTTCTAGTCTGATTCTTGAATATCTCATCAAAGTGATTTTCGGTGTATTTCGCACTTGTTTGCACCTGGCTTCTTCATTAGTGCTGTGCAAATTGTCCTGTTTTGGACGCCCGGTATTACACCACTTATAAATTGCATTTATTATTTCTCTAACTTTTTCTACGTTGAATTTTCTTAGGACTGGTACTTCTGCTTTGTGTTTTTTTCAGTTTTGGCAATTTCTTATTCCACTTCGGACTTTATTATTTCCGGTCCATCCTCATCTTTGTTTACTGCATGTTGCTCTCTCTTGTCTTGGAACGGAACTTTTATATACTCTCCCTATCGCTGGGGTACATCTTCTTTCCCCAATATGATTGCCCCATCCTTAGATTTTATACATCCTGTTGAGGAAAATTTATTTATGTATGCCTGCTTAATTTTTCGTGTTCAATTTCTGTACTTCTGCAAATTTATTCTAAAACGATTCCCCTTAGCATGTCTGTAATTGTGAAAGACTGTGCAAAGTTAATAAGAATGGTTGTTGTTTACTGGCCAATATTTTTGCAGATGCTCTTGTCATTTGATAGTTTAGACTTGTTTAAATGACAAAAGAAAAATATTTTGTTTCAGCCATGGTCAATGTTTTGTCTTAATATTTCCCCTTCAGAATCTTTTACCAAAAGTTTCGAAAAAATAGACTAAACTTTAAATGAAAATGTAATATTGATTTTTTAATGTAAAATATTGCGTAGCATTGTATTTCATCTCTCCTCTATTACTGTTTATTTCTCTGTTTCTCTGACTCTTTACAATTTTAAAACGAAGATTGATCGCTGAAGTTTTCAAAAAATGGCAAAGAAATTAATGTCTTTAAAACACTGACTAAAATTCATGAAAATGTCAAGCATTTTTTCTATTAACTGGTAACGAAATGATAATCTGAGGAATCGATATTATCTTCCTCTACAGACTTGTCATTTGAACTTATACTATGTATGCACATAATATTTACAGTCTTCTATCGCTCAGTATTAACCCCTTGTTTTTTGCACGGGATGTTAGCAACCGGGTAAAAGAAATAAAGCCTCCAACATGCAGAAGAACTGTTAAGAAGTCAACAGCCAAATAACTAGAGGTGGTGTTTCAATAAATCTCCGCGGAGAAGGCAAAAGTATACCACACCACTATCTATCCCGCGAAAAATCATAGCTTTTTAAAATGGATATATTAAAGCCAACGGTCTGAAGGGGTTAATTACAATGGAAAAATCTCCTCACCCGTTAAGGATCAATATGGGCAGCAGGTGACACCTGACCGTCATCCAGCGACTAGTAGAATCAGCGGCGTAAAATAGATACATTTTTCCAAACTATGTCCCTCGACCGGAAAGGAACAACCTGAGGAATATGTGTCTGTGTACCGTCGCCTTGCGACTGTGCGCAAAAAATACGTCAGGACGCTCAAAAACTGCCCAACTGAAGAATGTCAAACAGGTGATAAACAGACTGAATATCAATATTCTGGGAATATGCCAAAATAGCGGGCCAAACAGTGGAGACTTTATCAGCGATAACCACAGGATAATATATGCAGGAGGGAAAAATAGCGAAAAAACAGTCGCCTTAATACTGGACAAAGAAATGAAGAAATGTGTTCTGAGACGCATATCTATTACGTTATTTGATGCACCAAAAACACAAAACACTGAAGTAGAAATAGAATAATTCTACGCCATACCGGACAATGTTAATCCTTGGTGCAAACCCCAAGAAATTAGAATCAGTATGGGTGAATTGCATGCCACGTTAGGTTAAGAGAGGAAATGGGTGACAAGTAGCAATTTTGGATTAAGAATCACGAACAAACGAGAAGAAAAATGGGTCTAATAGTGCACATCAAATGATTCGGTAATAGATAACATATAATTTCAAGAACAATTGTCTATGGACATGGAGAAGTCAAGGGGGCGAGACGATTAACCAGAGAGACTACATCAATGTAAAACCTATCTAAGTGCCGATCGTGGAAACGACCAGCTTCTGGTCATTTGCAAACTAAGGGTGAAACTCCAGAGAATGAAGTAAGTTAGTGCAGCACGCTTGTGAATGAACCTGGAGAAAGAATATTAAAACACGCTCGTGAATGAACCTGGAGAAAGAATACACCAACAACGAGAAAAACAAATACGAAGAAATAATTTCAAAATGAAAGTCAAAATGGGACTCATTAAATGAACCACTAGTGACATCAGCAAACATTTTCTCATAGGAAATCAGAGGCTTTAAAATAAACGAGTGGATAACTGAAGAGTTTCTTGTTGTGATGCAAAGGAGACAACAAATGATGCTAAGACATGGAATGGAATACAGGACACTACACAAAGACATGCAGACAGGCTGAAACAAATGTGCAAAATAGAGAAACTGACTAAAACTAATAAGGCAGACATGCAAAAGATAAAACAGGGCCAAAAAACCTGCTCCTCAAAAAGATGTATACATTCCAAGGACTGTATGATCATATTGGAGAAAAAGGAAAATCTCAAGCGATGTGAAAAATATATAAAAGATCTTTGCATGACAAAACAGAGCAACCGATAATACACAAACAGGAGAAAGGACCGGGCATATTACAATTCGAAGTGGAAGCTGCAATAGCCAAACTTAAGAGAAACAAAGCAGCTGGAACAGACGCCATTGTACCAGTGCTGCTGATAGCCCTGGAAGAATCCGGCGTAGAGAAAATTACAGAAATAATAAATGAAATTAAAGAAAGTCGATTTTCATAGCACTGCCTAAGAAGCCAGGTGCAAACGCGTGCGAACTTCATCGAAGTATCAGTTTAACGAGAGACATTACTAAACTGATCCTCGGAATCCTAAAAAATAGAAAAAGTAGCAGAATCAGGTGTGTGATAGGACAAGAACAGTGCGGTTTCGTTAAAACCATTCGAACAAGGATGCTCTTTTAAAGGTAATACAAATGAAGAATTACGTGTACCTATGCTTTATCGATTATGCAAAGACAAGATAGGACACAAAGAATAGATAGAGATGCTCAGGAGACTTGACATATTTAGAAAAAACATAAAAGTAATCAAGAATCTCTACAGCAGCAAACCGCTGCATATGGACAGGTTTCTGCAGATATACAAAGATAAAAAGCGGACTAAACAGGGTGTGTCTTTTTATCGGATCTATTCAACTTGCCCTAGATTTTATTCCCGGATGGCCTCGGAGGCCACGATTTGACCAACGTACGTTATGCAGAGGATACAGTGCAGATAGCAGACACGGAAAAGAAACTACAAGACCTATTACAGCAGGAATCTGAAGACGGTGACAACAAAATATGCACATAAACTGTAAGAAAACCGAATGTATGTTCATCAGCTCCAAATGCAAATACATGTGGTTAATACTAAAATCAAGGCTGTACCAAAAATGTAAATACCTTGGAAGTTTTTTAACATAAAACGGAATTTACAACACAGATATTTGAAAGCGAATTGACATGGCAAAGGACGCAATCCAGAAGCTGAGTAAAGCATTAAGAGACAGAAAGGTTTCGCTAGAAACAAAGAAGAGATTATTGGATTGAAATGTGATATCAGTTCTTTAATATGGCAGTGAATGATGGAAATTATCATCGAAGATGTAAGTTAAAATTAAAGCAACTGAAATTTGCTTATATAGAAGCATGTTGCGGATATCATAGATGCAGCATGTGAGCAATGATGAGGTTTTGGGAAGGATGGAAACAAAAAGGAAATTAATACTGAGCACCAGGAAGAGACAGCTAATGTTCCTGGATCATGCAATGAGGAAGAAGGGTTTGAAGAACCTGATACTCACAGGTCAGATAAATGGAGGGACAAACAGGGAAAACAACGTGTAACTTACTTGACTAGATTGAGTAGTTAGATATCTAAACGCGGGTTGCCTGGTGTAACATGAGAAAGCGTGCTGAAAGCCACCAACGGTTAAGGAGATGGGGAAAGCCATGATCTCCTAAGTCCTTAAATGATAAGACACATATATAATGAATAAAAAGTGTTTGTAGTTATTTGGGGAAATATGTGGATATTCATCTGAATGAAATAATGTCAACGCATGAACAGAAATATGAAACCTGGTTTCAAATTTGGGCTAATCTATGGTTTTCATACTCGCACTAATGACCTTGTGTAAAGCGCTGATAAAAATGGTCTAATATGGTTTACAGGTTAAATATTAGGGCAAAAAATCTTTACTGTCTTGCGTGACAGTAGATCTTGAAGAAGAATATTATGGTGTAAAAGAACAGAAATATTCCCCCATTAAACATGCCAATTCACAAATTATAACAAAAGAAATCCATACACATTGATTACGGCCTGAACGTACTTGAGATGAAACATGATCTCAAATGGGTTACCATAGGTTCATCCATATATTCTTAACATATTTTGCTGAAACAAGCTGCCATGACAAATTTAATAATACATTCATCATAATCCAAGAAATGGGTTAAATGTCAGTGTAGGCTGAATTCACTAGCCTTTGGCGACAGACTATATCCGGAGTGAGTTATGTTTAGATCATGTTCATGACGGAAACGCTTATATCTTAAACACTAAGAGACACGCGGTTGTTGCAATATATATATATATATATATATATATATATATATATATATATATAATTCTTGATACGCATAAGATTTCTTCAAGAATCCACGCAAACACAGATATGTGCATCTGCGCAGGAACCCGTATTTAATTTTAACTGACACTAAGAAGTAAAATCTACACAAATGAATTTGATATAACTTACATTCTGAAAGTATATTCAAAACAAAAATATGCATTAAAACTAAAAAACATACATAAATAATTCTTTCAATCGAATTTTGCCATGGCATTGCTATAGTAATGAATCACGTGTGAAGCAAGCGGATTCTTTATTTGAAATTATGTCAAATTTCCAATGACACATACCTGTCAAATTTTAAATCTTTTATAATCACATAATCCTGAGAAAACCTGATATTATATTATACACTCTAAAGCGTAAAAGTAAATTTTAAATACACACTTTTTAGAACGCTATTTATTTCGGCAACCACAACCTGCATATTACTGCAATAATATTTATTTATCCTCTGTATACCAGTGTAGTAATATATCTGTTTCGCACAAATAATAAAAAAAGTGCAAATTATACAAAAAGAAAACTCATTAAAATGTGACATAATGGCGTGATATTTTTTTATCATAAATTGTGATACGGGAAATAGAATATGCATTGGGATAGAAAAATAAAAATTCTCAAAACATTAAAAAAAATAAATATCTAATACCAAGTCAGAAATTTTGAATTGTTATACAGATTCAATATGTCTATTCTTATAGCCTTAGTTACTTTCTTTTATAGACTAATACCCTTAGGAAAGGCATTAATTTGTCTCTTTTCTCCAACTTTGTATTAAATAGCAGGACAGATAAGTTTCTATAGCAATGATTGCCAATCAGTCTACCTCAGAAAGTTTCTCAAAGTTCTGTACTGTCAATCTTGTCTCTTTCGCAACATAATCACCCAAGAGTGTATCACGTATGGCATTTAACTGATACTTGACATTAGATATAGTATTTAAAAACACACATTTCAAAAAATAATAATTTCTCGATACTGCTAGTTAAAGTATGAAAGAAATCTCTAGTGATGTTTCCACGGAAATGAACAGTGACGAATAGGTATGTAATTTTGCATTTGCTGCAGACATGCAAAGACTGAATGAATAACACACAAAACTACAAGACTTATATGTATTTACTCATGAATTGTACATAAAACTAAAAGCCGTTCAATAAAATTTTAAATTTATTTGCCAAACAGCTTAAAAAGAAAAGCTTTCTTTAATTTATACTTTTTAAAATAAGACCGGTTTAGCAAGTATTATGAGACAGGGAGTGTTCCCAGTTGATGGCACTAAAAGAAGAATTTATTAAATTTTCTGATTTCAAGGTAATTAAAGAACAGTTCCATTTGCTCAGCTAAGTGAAGCAGATGCTGCAGAACTGCCGATGGGACTGATTGATTTTGAAACCGACAGCTTTTTAAAGAGGTTTTTTGAAAATAAGCCAGTGGTCGTGTTACTTGCCCTTCTGAATCCATAAAGGATTTAAACTTTGAAAAAAATTGCAAGATAAATGTTTGGATTGTTTGCATTAACTTACGTTTTTGAACATACTTTATCCATATTGAAAGTTAACAAGGCAAAAATAGATCACTTCTAATAGATACATATCTTCATTCGATGGTAAAATCAGCATAAACAAATTGTAAACTAATTTTAAAAAACTGTTAAATTAAAATCTTTCTTACATAGATTTTTAAATAAATGTTTTTCATGTAAATTCACTACTTTAAAATAACATCAAGCATAATTTACCTTTAAAATTGAGTTATTTTTGTTTATGTGAAGTTTCTATTTTAGAATATAAATTATTTTTGTTTAAATTGATTTACCTTACATGGGTTTAATTTAAGGTTTCCATTTTAAAATATGAATTAATATTTTTTTAATTTTTTAAAAAGAGTTTATTTGTTTTTAAATAAATATGTTTTGCAAAGTTATAATGATAATTAATTAAATAATTTCTTTTTTTAAGATAGTTATTTTTTCGTTCAAAATGGGTTCATGTGAAGCTCTTACTTAAACTATTTAAAATTATTTCTTTTAAAATTTAAACTGAGTTAATTTCCTTTTTAAATATTTGAATTCCACATGAATCTTCTATATCTGTATAAAATATTAATTAATAAAATCTAATTGAATTTATTCTTTAGCATATCTTTATTTTGTTTATTTTGAATAATAATTATTTTGGTTACTATTCTACTCAACACTATATAGTTGTGATATTTTTAATAAGAAATTCACGAACCTGTAGTTTAAAGAAACCCTTTTCAGTTAATTGACTTCTAAATACGTTAAACATAAAAATCAGAATAATCGGAAATGTACACGAACGACAAATGAACCCATTGTCTACATTGGCAACACAATTCCATCTACCGTAAAGTCTCTTTAAATTTATTAGCTCAGGAAGAAATTATTTGCAGATATATGTTTACATGGACATCTGTCAGAGTATTGGTGTGAGGAATTCCCACAATATTTGTACAAGATTTTGATACAACGTGTATGCATATATATTAATAAGATGCGATAAAGAACAAATATTTTTATCTGATATTCAATTATATTTCACTTGCATTCGACTCATTAAGCAAAATTTATTATTATTTGTTGTGTTTCGAATTTAAGAACAGAGGGGTGATACATTCGAAGTTTCAAGTAATTAAATATTAAAATCTAACTTTCAAAAAGAAAAGGACCATGTTTTATTCATATCTCATTCTTTGATATCATTTTAATAAAAGCAAAACATGTTAAACGTTCCATATTCCTTCCTTAACTTATTATTCTATAAGAGTTTGATATATGTTTTATATATATATATATATATATATCTGATTCCAAATCCTGAGAATTTGTTGATCTAATTCATTTTTATCTTTTTATCTTACATCTTTTATTCTTTCGTTTACCGTCCAATCACAGAAATGTTTTACGTGTTTTACTCGCATATTTTACTCGCCTAGTTTTCTTTAAAAATAATATTTCCATATGTTATTTACGTGATAAAATATTGAGAGTCACTTATCCTCAATTTGAGCTCCTGAAATTCCAAATATTTCTTCCCACTTGATTCTATAGGCTCCTTTTGTCACACCTACTTCCCTGTTCTCTACATTATATTCTTAAAATACTCTGGGTTTTTTTTCAAGTATCTTCTTCAGCTTCGTGGAGAGTATTACGCATTATCTGCAGAAATGATAATCTCCTATTTACCTAGCTCTTCACCAGACTATTTTTTGATTGATATATTGCAATATCTTCATACGCCACTCTTTTTCTCTAAAGATTTTTCTGTTGTTCTTAAACTAATGCACATTTCTAATCTTTGAATTTCTGGACTTGCATTTTTGACGTTTCCAAAGTACAGATAACCCGCTCAGATTTAACTTTTGCTAACAAAAATGAATGCGTTGTCTCATAGAGTTAATATTCTGCTGCTTCTTGCTTTAAGGTACTACAATTCTTTTTACATATTCTTTGTACTTTCAGCTCAGTGTCTTAAGTCAATGGGTCTATGTTCGTTTAATCTAAAATCTGGGTTCACTTAAACGTTTTTAATGTACCTATTAAGACAATTCAACTAGAAAACTCATAATTTATGTGTCTTCATTCGATTAATTCGGAGATAGTTTGTAATATTTTAATTGGTGATAAAGAAACTAGAAACTAATTGAGGATTACTAAAAAGTTATTCTTTCACCCTTGTTTTCAAAAGATGTACGAAGCCATCAAGATGTAATACAAATTTGGAAGCACGAGACAAATACGATGATGTTTTTTTAAGGTAATGTACAAACTTTACATGCCACTCGAGGTAGTGTTTCAGAGAACAAGAGTCCCAATATATGCGATTCTGTAGCGAAGATAACTGTTAAACCTAAACATGCACATGCCAAAATTGTCTGTCAATCAGTTAAATGATATACGTGATATACCCATAGCTTATCACGCCTCTTTCAAGACATGACGGTAAAGACAGAAGATTTTATCGCTGTAGGTCGCCATTTTTTCCTGGTAGATTGCTTGCTAACCAAGGCTATAAAATCAAATATTTCCTGCAATTCAATCCATAGCTGGTGATGATGAGATCAATTAAAACTTATCCAAGTTTATTTGTGCGAAATTAAATGCAATGGATTCAACTGAAATTCAAACTAGGCTCTAGTATTTTTCATTCCGTGCTAATATTCACTGCATACGTCGGGAAAAGCTTCCCCCTCTTAATCAGATCTACAGGACTACTTCGCGGAAAGAAACTGGTCAAAAAGAGATTACATGTCAGTATGTTAAATGCCATACGTGTAACAACCTTGTACGATCATGTCTCAAAAGAGATATGATTAACTGGGGAGGACCTTATTTCGCAGAATTCTGCCATTACTTTCTGCGTTAGATTGGTTACCACCGAAAGATATACAACCTAACCTGTCATGTTTTTTAACAGGCATCTAGACGAAAAGGGCGCATTGAGACATTTCATAAGGGCATTTGCATATAAGTAAATGCGAGGAATTCAACTGGAATTCAAAATCGGCTCCTCGTCTTCTCGTTCGGAGTCAATATCTACTTCACTAGAAGATTCCCTGTCGCGGATTGAAAGCAAAATAAATGTTGTTGATTTGCTACAATTTGCGTAGCATGTCGAGCATGTCGTGAAAGATAGAACTGTTGGGAACAGATATACTCCGTCTGAGCACTTTGCCTATGCGACTTTTTTCATCAGGGGAAAAAATATTGTAAAGTGAAAAAATTATTTATCACGCATCAGGACAGGGAGACGCTTTTGGACACTACTGACGAAGGAGAGTGAAAACTAATCAACATTGCTCAATGTTAGGCCTGATCCGGCTTTTCTAATTAAAAAAGATAAAACGTGTAGTCATGAATTAATGAATTGATACTGAGAACCGACAATATTTTCAGAATCATTAACGATGAATCTTGAGTCCTAGTTTCACTTGAGTACGTATTGAATTTAAATACATGTACCAGAAATAAGAAAATTAATAATATTAGTATTTTTTTTAAAGATTCAAACCAAACTAGACAGTACTGGAAAGGATGTTTCATAAGAGGAGAGCGAAAAGATAAAAGACCGAAGCGTAACAAGTTACAAGGGGTATCCGAGAACGGGTAAAATAAGGATGAGAATACTGGTGTGAAAAGAGTTGCGTGAGAGTTGGGAGAAAAGGGGAAATAACAGATTCAGTGGTGTTGGGAAAGAACAAGAGAAGTTGTCAAAACATGTACATTTTCAAGAGTGGGCCTTGAGAATAAAACACAATCCTGATTCTCCACAAAAGAATAAAGGATTGCGATTTTTAATATGTACAAATAACAAAAATTAATAACAAATTTGGAATAAATAACAAACGTATTGAAGTCTTATACCTTATGAGATTGTCGCAATTTCATATTCTTCAATTCTGGCAAACATGTTATTTTTTTTTTAATTTGTTGAATGTTCATTATAGTATGGTCGAGTGGGTACCGTTTTTGAGTAAATGATCAATATAACGAAACTCGCCCGAGAGAATTTTGAAAACGGCATTCGGCATTGCTTGACATTCGTGTTCTTCTAATTAAAATCACACGCCTATTTGTTGAGGGTAAACATAAAAAATGATATTACTCACAACGCACATTTTTTGTCATTTCACCCCAAGCAAGGCAGTTTTACTGCCACTGTTGTGCAAGGGGTTACATAGGGTTAAGATGATTACAAAGAGGGGCAGGTTATAGAAGGTGTCAGGAAGAGGGTAATAAAAGGATGAGAATACTGGTGTGATGGGGGTGGAATGGATAGAGAAAACAGCTTGAGAGAAAGGATGGGAGTCAGTGAAATAAAAGATGACTATTTACCTTACATTTAAATTCTTGAAGGTTGTATCTGTCGGGGAAGATAGTGTATGAAAGGGAGTTCCACAGGCGTCAAGTTCGAGGAAAGAAGCTGATGGAGTAGAAATCGCGGTTACTTTTCATCGGTTTCACTGCATTTACTCGAGCTACTAGACTAGCAACTAGGTAAATTCATACATAGGAGCAACAATGAGCTACGTTCATTGGAGCAGTCATTTGGAGAAAAGACATAGTGAAGCCACGTCAAGCCAGTGAGAGAGATACTGCAGCCGAGCTGCAAAGACGGGATCGATCAGATTACAGATTCTTCGTTTGAGTTTATCAAGAACACCAAGGAAATTAGCAGGGGCACCCGACCAGTAGCATTCAATATACGGGTGGATAGTAGATTTATATATGCGCAAGAAGCTAAAAGTATACATTTCACGTGATCAATGTTAGGCTTGATTTTATCTACCCCAAAAATAGATCATTATAGAGTAACGTTTGGACGCATGCTGTCAAGCATGACGATTAATGTCAACAGATTTATATAGATACGCCCTCTAAAATGTCCGTACCAAAGAGTACCTACTAATGTTTGTCTTACATTAAGAAATATGAAAAAAATATTCTAAACAACTCAACTAAGCAAGACAGGATGGAAATATATATATATATATATATATATATATATATATATATATATATATATATATCTCCTAGGTGAAGCGACTAATCAAGCGGGTATCGCCTGATTAAATATGAGACACAGTATCGAAAAAAGGATTTTTCTGTTGCTGAGGTGATGTGTTATCCCCCGTGGGGATTTTAATATCGAAATGATCATCTACCATCATTGAATTAATCCTTTTTTAATTTATATTTGCTCTGTAATATTTTTTAATATTAAAATAACATTTTTAATATTAATTAGGATCGGGTTTTTGGAATTTACCTTCCTGTTTTTTCCGCTTGGATTAAAGTATCTGAATTAAAATATGTATATATATATATATATATATATATATATATTACTCATCCACATAAAAACCTGATTCGCTGTAACACAGATATTCAGTGTGGCTAGACATAAAACTGCCTCCAGCCAGGATCAAAAGTCGACCTATTTGGTGATAGGCAGAGTGCATACTCCCTAATCCATAAGCGTATGTAACGAGAGTAGAAGAAATATTAGCGTGTTATGTATATGCGATGTACACAAACAGCAGCCACTGGGAAAAATCAATCCTTTACGTCAGATTTTTCATAACTGTTAATGAAGTATAACTGTTAGTAAAGTATATATATATATATATATATATATATATATAATAACAATCATAATAATGTTAATACTAGTAGATGTTATATTATATTTAATTCGTCTTGAAAAACACAGCGAGAAAGAACTCGGAGAGAAAAGGAGGTAAAGTAAAAAAAGAAACAAACGAAGTACATGAACAAAAGTCAAATACCCCTATGAAAGAAAGAAAACCTAGATAAAAGCCATAACACTAAAGGGCTCAATACGAAAGTAGAGCAACAAAGACAGAAAAATCTAAGTAAGAGCCAACAAACCTACCAGTTGAAGGGTGAAACCTAGGTAGGTTTGTTGGCACTTACTTAGATAAGCCTATATATATAATAGTCTTTTATAATTGAGATTTTTATGGAATGGATAAGGTAATGCATATTCATCCCCACTTGAATGATCAGCTGATATACTCTACACTTCAACGGAGACACCTCGATTTGATGTATGTTTAGCAAGCATCTGTTGCTACACTTATTATAAATTAGTAGTGCGTTCGATTCTCACTGGATGTCTCCTAATTTCGGCTTTGTGCCGCATCTGATCTATGCTTAAAAAATCACCAGATTATCATGTCGTTTCTACGTGAGGCTGATCGTATACCTATTTCTAGTTCAAAGACAACGTCCCAAATTCAACGTGACAGTTCACACACAGGTATTAGTATCCATCATGCCTCGTTCTTTAGAGCAATAGAGATGACAATAATATATGATAAACTCACGCTGATACGGCATCGAGAATTTGCAACGTCTTCTCAGTTAACAGAACGGCGTTAAAAGGCATATCCGAAGTCAATACGTGATTTTGCAAGGCGCCTCCTAAGGAAAGAAAATACGACTTTCTGATATCGAAGAAATTAATCAGTGTCCTAGCACCCACGGAGAGAAGAAACTACAGTGAATTTTCATATCAAAGCATGATGAGTGTCCGCCTTTTTACAGATAATACTGTCACATGCTTAATATTTGTAGGACAGGGCAACATTCATTTCAAAAATTAAAACGTCCCAAATTTAGAATTATAGTAGAAGGAAGTACAACAAATACTATAATTTATACCAATTCAAATGGTCAATTGATATCTAATCAATCCTTAATCTAACAACTAGTATATAGGAAATATACGTGAAGTGCATGACATCTATCTTGTAAATGACGGCTATATACTAAAAGACATCATATATGATGAGGTGTCTCCTAGACACCGTCGGGTATTCGCCCAACATTATGTGTCAAAGATATTTTCACGGAGGACTAGAAACTGACAGACATGTAGTCTGTTAAGTGGGAACATATAGTAGAAAATGGTAGCCACTAGAACCAGGAAAAGTCAAGAAGCAAGGAAAAGTCGAAATCTATTTTTGGAGACCATAAAACACCGAAACAAGCAAAGAGTAATAAAATATTTACATTTCACATTCATCTCCTTCTATCGTACCTACAGAAGTGATTGCTGTGCAAAACTTGGTCTATTAAGTAAACCTAGAATAAATTTCTACCAAGTGTTGGCGCTATATTTATATCGTAAGATAAATAAATTTGTTTTTCTATATGAAAAATATGGATATGAAAAAAAAGTTGTACGGATTTGTTTGTCAATAAAAATACAAAATTAAGTTGATTTTAATGATTAATTTGCGAGCCTAAAACGCAAGAATCAAATTAGAATGAACAGAATAGTAAACTAAATTGGATGCAACAGACAACCCAAATCTAAACAATAATTTATAAAACACCAAAATACATTAGACTTGAAACTGAAACTTCGGAGTGGATAGGTGTAGTTATATAAAATGCTGTATATGTCTGCTCATAAGATGAATTTAGATTTGAAGAAAATATCTAAATAAACATTTCGTCTTAAAAATTGAAAGACAATTAATGCGGCTCATTACACTTCGAATCGATAAAATGGATATATGCTGTCAATAATTTTCATTCACAAATTTCCTATCTGTGGAATTCCTTTCAGATTTCGTGATTCCCTGATAATTACAATCTTGAAACATTTTTCACACAGCGTCAGTCGCCATTTTCTTTCTTTTAAAACCCTACATATTTTCTCCATAGTCGCTATTCTCTGTCTTGCTAATCGCTTTCTTTTTCACTGCCGGTGACTGTATATCTGCGGATGACATTGTAAGAGTTACATATGCATCCAAATGGGCATTTATTTTATACTCTACAGTTACAGAGTGTTGTAATTTCTGTCTTTTTATTGTTATAACATTTTTTTAGTGTATTATTATTATGGGAATTTATGATGCTATGAATGTTGTTAGTACAGGAATAACTAATTTTTTAATGTCATTCTATTTCAGATTTTCCTTAGTGGGTTGTTTTGTTTAAAGTGTTTATCAACTAATTTCAGAATGATTTGTCTGATATTAATATTAGATAGTTTACAGAAAGTGGGATATAAGAAGTTGACTATTTTTAAATCAGAGGACATCTCTATTTGAAATCAGAGCTATTTGAAGGCCCTAATTATTTTCTTCTCTATTCGAGATGATAGTGGACCATTACTGTTATGGATAATGATGAGTAGTCATCTCTGTATAGACCTACTTTTTCGGGGTTCATTATCCTACTAAGGGTGTTTAGGATATAGATTCCTATGAAGTCTTCGATTTGGACGGAATCAAAAGCACCCATTGTGATATCAAAGTTATTACCCTAGCTCTTTATCCAAGTATAATTATTGTTAGACAAAATAGATGTCTTAGATGTTAATATAATTTTGGATTCTTCATCTGTAATATCTACAAAGTTTTGCGAAATTGAAACTATCTAACAAT